>CAJNIZ010000980.1:47196-92903 GCA_905231905.1 Symbiodinium pilosum
AAAAGGTTGGTGATGACATGGATGTGTCTAACCGTGAGTTGCTCAACGCCCCAGCTCAAGGGGGTACTCCTAGAAGAAAGGTTAGCCGCAAAGGTTTCCGCAAGTCCTACTTTTGCCGTGATGCGCAGACGTGTATTCCGAAAGGTGGCTTGTTCACTAGGTTTATCACAACAATGATGGCCGCAACCTCGTGCTTCTCTCCGTTGTCCAATCCTTGCGCCTGTGCTGGATTGTTGGGTGACCTTGCTCCAAAAACTCTGGACATGGAGTACTTGATTGACTCAGGTGCCGGCCGAAACCTCATTTCCAAAACAAGTTTGCCAGAAGAGGCTCACGATTTGTTTGAGAAAGCGCCAGAAAAGTTGAAATTTTCAACAGGTGGTGGGGTTAGGTCAGGTTCGGATGCGATTAGGATCAATGGTACAATCACAGGTAACAACGTGTTTTATGCCCTAAAGGACTGTCCGCCAGCGTTGAGTTTGGGAATCCAGGTAAATGAGCACAAAAGAGCTTGGATTTGGTTTCCAGACAAAATGCCCTTCTTCGTCAAACCTGAAAGGCTCCAAGATGTTACGTTTCACTGTCCCGAAGATGCCAAAATCTACGCGGATAGAGTAGTTCAAAATGTTCCAATCCTAAAGGAGTCCATAACATGCTCAGGTTTACCAGCTTCAACAAAAGCAGAAGACAAATGGGCTTTTGCCGGACCATTTGAGCCAGCCAGTTCCTCAAGTGATCCCGCTCCACTGGCGTTACGAAGAACTGCTGAAGGAAGAAGCGGTTTACGCTCTCCGGACGCAAGCCCAGCAGGAAAAGGGTCTTCTGGCGATGTCCCCGTTGCCCACTTTGGAGACGGAGATGAGCTTGAGGATTGCGTTCCGCCTGAGAAAACCCCAGATGATGAGCCATTGGACGAAGAAGACGCGGAGGCTTACCCTTGGACTCCTTC
The DNA here is from genome assembly GCA_905231905.1 of Symbiodinium pilosum. NCBI lineage: Eukaryota > Dinophyceae > Suessiales > Symbiodiniaceae > Symbiodinium > Symbiodinium pilosum. The sequence goes on from CAJNIZ010000980.1 coordinate 48,146, forward strand.
CTTAAAGGAAAAGTTGCAGGCCATTGCTAAGTCTCCCGAGCATCAAATCACGCATTTCCCAAAGAATAGGTATTGCGACATTTGCAGAAGGGCAAAGATGACTTCAAGAGTTCACCGGTACCATCATGGGGAGGTTGATCCTGATGAGACCCCACCTTTGCATTTTGGGCATAAACTTCGCACAGACCACATTGTCCTGAATGAAGAACTCACGAAGGGTTCAGAAGGTGAACAGGCATGTTTGATTTGTTTTGATGAGTATAGTGGTTGCTTTGGAGCTTATCCGCAGACCCGTCGCACAACTCAGTCAAACATTGCTTGTTTGCGGCACTTCGGTGGTACCCGTGCTCACGGAAAAGCTCTCTGTCAAGTCAAGTCAGACTGTGCTAATGAGCTTACAGACGCAGTGAAGGAATTGGGTTGGTTGCCTAGCCCGGGTGTTCCCAACGACCCCTTCCACAACGCAAAGCTCGAGAGGGCCATTAGGAGCATCAAAGAAGGAACACGTTCAGTTCATTTAAGAGCTGGTTTTCCCCATGCTTTGTGGCCTCGCTCAATAGAGTACTATTGCACAGCGAAAGCCTTCAGCACAGAGGCTCCTGTTCACCCAAATGAAACTGAAGAGTCTGCAGCTTTTAAGAAAGGAAAGACTTGCTACGAAGCAGCTCACAAAGGTGAACCTTTTGAAGGGCTTAGGATTCCCTTAGGCGCTCTGGTTTACTACAAGCCTGCTAGGCATAAAGATCTTCCTCCAGAACACTCCCAGGGATTTTCTGTGGGTGGCGCATAGACCATGGTTTCCGTTTCAGAGCAATCCACCTTGTGCTTGATTATGAAAAGCTTAGGACAAACGAGAAAGGATGTGGAAGACCAATCCAAGTCCATGAAAAAGAGCTGGTTGTTCCTGACTCCTTTGTCTTTCCGCTCTACGAAGCCAATGCCTTGAAGCTCACGTCTCTAAGCCCGAAACCTTTACTGCCAAAAATCGAACCTGGTGAAAGTCTACCGTTCGAAAAAGGTGCTCCGGAGGTAGAAGTAAGGAAGCGTAGAACCTACGTGACTCTGGATAGGGCGATTAAGTTTGGCAGGACGGTGGGTTGTAAAGGGTGTGATCGCATAGCAGAGGGCATCAAACATTCAGATGCTTGTCATGACCGCTTTGCTAGGCTTCTTGAAGAAGAGCGGAAGGCCAGAGAAAAGAAAGATGAAAAACCACCAGCAAAAGGAGATGCGATTCCGGCCGCGCTCGTGTCCCAAACAATCCAGAAACAATTTTCAGCAAGTCAGGTCCGAGAAGCCTCTGGCTCCGGATTAAAGCTAGATGAAAATGATTTCTGGTCTTTCGATAGATTGAAAGGGGCATGGAAGAAGGTTCACGTTCGACCTCGGAAACGCCTGTTTACTCCAATGACTAAAAACTGTCCTTTCGACATGTGCTCGGTTTCGGAAAACCGTGAAACACAATGGAAATGTAGGGGCAAAGTTTCTGTTTATGAGGACAATTGGCAAAAGGGCAGTCCAAATCGTAGAATCTCCTCTAAAAGCTGGACAGGTATAACCTGGTTTTTCCCGAAGCAACCTCTCAAACCCGAAGAAGCAGAACTTAGAGCAGCCGTCTCAAATGCCGCAGACCAGCAGAAGCGTTCAAAGCCTCCGCCTAAAGGTGTCGATGCTGTTGCTTCGATCGTTCACGACATGTCGTTAGAGGCCAACGACCCAGAAGCTCTAAAGAACCTTTCTGAGAGAGTGTGCAATGCCACGCAAAAGGCACCACTCAAAAGGAATCCTTCGAAAGGGCATGGTTCGGAAACAATGTTCGAATTTTGTTGTGACTCAAACTCCATGTTAGGTCAAGTGAACGAAAGCTTCGGCATTAACCATTTTAGGTTGACGGCTAACAATTCAAACATGGCAGATCCAGTCCAAGGCGAATCGTTGCGAGAACTTGTTGCTCAGTTTCCAGGTTGTGACCTTTGGGGTAGCATTCCTTGCTCCCCCTGGAGTCCTTGGCAGCACCTCAACCAAAGCCTTGACAAGCCCGGTTTTAAAAAGAAGCTGAAAGGCCAAAGGCGCTTAAGCATCAAGATGTTGAAAAATTTCTTCAAAGTTGCAGAGCAAGTCCTTAGTCAAGGGGGTACGGTTAGCTTCGAATGGCCTAAGAACTGTAGTGGTTGGAAATTACCATTGCTAATGGAATTTGTTGCTCGCCACGGTCTGTATGAGGCAATCACTGATGGTTGTGCTTTCGGTATGAAGAATCACCTTGGAGAACCGTTGAGAAAGTCCTGGAGGGTGGTGACGTCCTCTTTTAAGCTTGCGACCAACCTGTCTGCAAATCGATGCTGTCACAAACTAAGTTTCAAGCACGCAGAGATCTCAGGCAAGGTAGCTTCTAGCTCTGCCTATTATCCCGAAGGCATGACAAATTGCATTGTGCAAAGCTTGTACGGTCACAAGCTGGATGAACACATTCCTTGCATGCCCACGGTACCTGTAGTTGCCACTGAGCATATCTCCAACGAGCTCTCTCCTGAACAGCAAGAGATTCTAGCAGGGGTTCACATGCTAATTGATAGGAAGGATTGGCATAAGCATCCAGGCGCGCAGGAAGCGATTGACAAAGAAGCCTCTGGGCTCTTGTCAAATGACACTTGGTCTTACGACGAAGTAGTCTCGCGTGAAGAGTTGATGAAGAGCAAAGCTCCGCTTAACATCGGCCGCGTAATGACCATCCTTTCCATCAAGCATTGGGAGGTCCCGGAACTTCGCAAGCTAAAAGCTAGGATCGTGTTCCGGGGTGATGACATAAGAGACGAAAACAACAACAACCTAGCTGTGCTGCAGGAGTTAAAGGTGAATCCGTCAGGTTTAACGGGCATAAACTTCAACTTGGCATATGGTGCCATAAAGAACCACAAAACCACTCAGTCTGACGTAGTTAGAGCATACACGCAGTCGTACTTGCAGACTAAAGTCCCCACCTGGGTTGAACTCCCTCCAGAGTTGACCCCGGCGGAGTTCAAGGGGGTAAAAAGACCATGCGTTCGTTTAAACAAGTCGCTATATGGCCACCCCGAATCTGGTTTCCATTGGGACTTCAGATTTAAGCAAATCATGAAGTTGCTAGGAGGTAAGCATGTGGATAATCAACAATCTACATACTGGTTTGAAAAGCTGGGTTTGCTTCTCAGCTTATATGTGGACGATATTTTGCTTAGCGGTCCTTCTGACAATCATGATTTGTTTTGGGAACAACTGCAAAAGCATCTGGAAATAGAAGAGCCTTCTCCGGTCGACAGAGTCCTGGGAAGAAAGCACCTGCTCTCCCATGATGCTGAATCGACTACACTCCGTCACGACATGAGCGATTTCAGTAAGAATTGCTGTGAGCTCTACGAACAGTTGTCGGGTAAGAAGTTGAAAGAGGCGTCCACGCCCTTCGACTTAAACATCTTGGCTTCTGACTTCGAAGAAAAAGGCTTTTTAGCTGAAAGTGCCAGTAAGATCTTAATGAAGGTTTTGTGGAGTGCCCGTCTATCGCGGCCAGATCTGATGAAACCTAAATCAGATTTGACTCGTAAAGTGACCTGCTGGAGTCTAGCAGACGACAAAAGGCTGTTCAAGCTCATGTCTTATCTGCACGCCACTCCAAAACTCAGTCTTACGTGCAAGATCGCAGACAACATAGATGATCTACGGTTAGGTCTGTATACCGATGCAGACCATGCATCAGAGATGGAGCACGCTAAAAGCACATCCGGCTCATTACTTGTCCTGGAAGGCCCCAACTCATGGTGGCCCCTTTCCTGGGCCAGTAAGAAGCAGACGGCAACTTCCCGTAGCACTACTGAAGCAGAAATGATCTCTCTCGCTACCGGCCTGTTCAGTGACGCATTACCAATGCAGGAGCTCGCAGAGCTTGTTTTCGGTCGCGAGGTTGATCTCCACTGTTATCAGGACAATAGTGCAGTCATTCAAATCGTGCAGAGCGGCTATAGCCCGAAGCTGAGACATGTGAGCAAGACGCACAGGATAAATCTCTCTTCTCTCTATGAGGCTTTCGAAGATCCTCATACTCAGCTCGGCTACATTGCAACTGACAAACAGTGTGCAGACATTTTCACAAAAGCTCTTCAGCCTGTTAAGTTCCCGGCAGCACTCGAGCTGTTGAAGATGCAGTCGCTTTGAGGTGTCTCCATTCTCTCCAACCGTTTCACAAAAGAAGCTGCTGAGCACATCCTGTGTATGAAGGGGGAGAAGAAGAATACTGTCCCAAACCCCTTGAAAGCTTGGTTGCAGGTATCATCTTCCCGTGTTGCGGCAACGCGCCGGGAAGAGGAGACATGTCTTCTAGGACATCCACATGACGTTCATGCAGTCTTCTGTCATGCTGTAGCCTGCAGATTGAGGAGTATGTATTGCACAGTGTACATTATCCTCTCTAGGCCTTAAACAAGTAGAATGTATGCAAAACCTTCGCCAAACAAAATGTTTGGCTCAAGCGTACATGCCCGTATAGCTAGAAAAAGAGCTCAGGGTAGTTGTGTAGTTTCACTCGTGCGAGGGTTCATAGCTGGCATTTCTTTTCTGATTTTCTGCTTTGGATCTGTGGTGAAGCTATACATTCCGGCTTTGATTGTTCAGGGTTTTAGGTTTTGGGTTTGGGTTATATAGGGTTTAGGGTTTGGGTTATATAGGGTTTAGGTTTTGGGTTTGGTTATATAGGGTTTAGGGTTTCAAGTTTTGGGTTTTGGTTATATAGGGTTTAGGGTTTTGGGTTTGGTTATATAGGGTTCAGGGTTTAGGGTTTTGGGTTTGGTTATACAGGGTTTAGGTATATAGGGTTTAGGGTTTTGGGTTTGGTTATGTAGCGTTTAGGGTTTCAGGTTTTGGGTTTGGTTATATAGAGTTTAGGGTTTTAGGTTTTTGGGTGTTGGTTATATAGGGTTTAGGGTTCTGGGTTTGGTTAAATAGAGTTTAAAGTTTTTGGTATGGGTTATACAGGCTTTAGGGTTTTGGTTATACAGGCTTTAGGGTTTTGGGTTTTGGTCATATAGGGTTTAGGGTTTGGTTATATAGCGTTTAGGGTTTTGGGTTTTGGTTATATAGGGTTTAGGGTTTTAGGTTTTGGTTATATAGGGTTTAGGGTTTCAGGTTTTGGGTTGGGTTATATAGGGTTTAGGGTTTTGGGTTTGGGTTATATAGGGTTTAGGGTTTGGGTTACATAGGGTTTAGGGTTTCGGGACTGGGTTATATAGGATCTAGGGTTTTGGGTTTATTTATATAGGTTTAGGGTTTGGATTTGGTTATGTAGGGTTTAGGGTTTCCTAGGGATCATAGGTGGAAGCCAAAATCCCTAAACCCTAAACCCGATAGATCCGAAAGTCGGCTAAAGATATTACAATACATTTCCAGGTGCCCAGGAAGTCTAGGAGCTCTTAGTTTATAAATATACCTTAAACCATATCAGGGTCCTAGTATAATCCTAGCATCATTCAGGGCATGCTCCTCATTTCAGGGGTATATATATATATATAGATGTCTATTCTACATCATATAGGAGATCCTAGTAGAATTTCTGTCGGCGTGGCTCTGGGGAAGTGGCAGAAGGTTCCAGTTTTGGAGACCAAGGGTTGCTAGAAGGATGGGAGCGGACTCGAATGATTTCACCGACATCTGTCAGTACCTGTTCGCTATGGGGGGGCTATATCTTATGAATTGCGCTCGTCTGGAGTGCCAGGTCTGAAGTAGTTTCTTTACAGGGTACGTGCAATTTTTCTAACGGCCATTGAATGATTTTTTGAGATACCCTTCTGGGGGAAACAAGCCTTCGTTAGCGGTCTTGCTTGTTCGACCACAACATTCCATAACCTTCTCTCTTCATAGGGAGGCCAAAAACACCTCAAAATTGCACACTGTCATATCAGGCAGCTCGAATCCTCAACTCTAAACCCCAAACCCCTCGGCCCGGGAGGTTTGCCGTGCTCGCAGTGAGATTCACGCGTTGAACCTGGGCCCCTTGACCCTAAGCCCCAAATAGCTTCATCCCCTAGAGCCTAAAATCCCAAACCCCTAACCCCTCAACGCCTTCCCCCCCCAAAAAAAAATTATCCGTAAACTACTAGCCCCAAAGCTGCAAGGCCTTGCCCTCTCACCTCTGATGGACACCAGTGCCTCGGACGGGCAGTACACCTCCATTTTTGGAGGCTCCTGTCTGCTGGGAGTTCATGCAGAGTGAGTGGATCTATATAGAGGTGCCTTTCAAGGTCGTAATGGTGGAGAAGCCTCCACATTATGCACCCTTGTGTCAGTGAAAATTCTGGCCTTACCTTTGTGTACCTAAACCCTACGCCGTAAACCTTAGCCAACAGTTTCCTTTTTCAGTTATCAGGCTCGCTCAGTCATTGGCCTTACGGGGGCGAGGTGCGCAGCATTCGAGGTCTGAACTCGTTGAGGATGCCATACCCAGGCCATCCGATTACGGATTATACACTGCATGAGCTGTGGTCTAAACTCCCTAAAGGGGGTTATACAGGGGATTACTATTGTAGGATGTATTGAAGGGAATGCTCGGAGTTTAGATTATACCCTACCTGAGACTAGGATCCCTAGCCATCATGACATAGGGAGTCTCGATCAAGAGGTATTGGGCTCTTTCCGCGGGCCCAGGCCACCGTTAAAACGGGAAACTCTGTGTCAACACTTAAACCCTGAGCCCTAAGCTTGTGTTACCCCTAGAGGTACTTAAAGGGGAGTGGTGGAGTGAATGCAGCTACCATTATTGGAGCATATATGAGGATTAGGGATGATTATCGGGATCCACACCCTCACTCTCCCTTAAGCACCAGTGAGTACCTGGACGTCAGTCACTCGGCTCCAGCTCCTGAAAGCATGTTGGCATCGACAGATGACTTGTTGCTGGGAAAGTGTGCGAGAGTTCAGAAACCTGAATCAATAAACCCTAGACCCTAAACCGATCCCAAACTTAAAGATATCCTCAATCTATGCGGATGCCTCCCTCGAACTCTAAACCCTAGACTCTGGACTCAAAACCCCAAACCTTAAATGGAAAAGAAAAAAACTACACGCCACGCCACATCCGTTCCGGTCTCGCAGGAGAGTCCGCACCGCAGTCTCCCAGTGCGTCTTTCGGAGCCCTTCGGTTCAGGATTTATATAGGGTTTAGCTTGCGTTCCCAGACCCCTTGGGAGGATCTAATGATTAGATCCTCCATGGTTTGGAGTCTAGGCTTTATGACCCTGAGTAACCCCTATATCACCCTAAACCCTACACCCAAACCCTGAACCCTAAACCTATATCAATTATCCACGCAGCGCGTCTAGCTTTAGATTTATTGCGGGTCTGGGTTGAGGGGCCAAAGCAAGTCGAACAGTTTTTTTTTTTGTGCGGAAATATTGTGCTCTAGATATACATACATACATATACATATACATATACATACATACATATTTACATACATACATACATACATACATACACATATTTGCACATGTTTAATAAATATTGGGGTCTAGGTTCAGAGATTAGGGTTTAGGGGCCGAAATAGATGGAAAATCAACAGAGCACAAAATGGAGGACCAGATGGAAAGCCAAATTGAGACTGCGAGTGTGTAGGCGGTTTATGTAGGGGCCTGGTAAGAAGTGGGGCATCAGATGCTGCACCTCTCATAGTACAAGAGCCATATGCGGACGAACTTCTTAATCCCTGAGCCCTAAGCCCGGTTTTGCAAAATTGTAGATGCTCGTTTCATTGTCTGTCTAGTGTGTATTTTGCTTTCAGGGCATTTAGGAGAACCTTCCTTTCCAAAAAGGCTCGCAGAGGCTCTTGCTGAATAGAAATCTGGGTGTCAAGAGCGGCGACAGGTTTCTTTCTTGGGGAGCCACATGGTGTTGCAATAGTGGCGAATCAAATGGAGAAGGACATTAAACATGAAATGGAAGCAGCTAACGGCTTTGGGGCTTAGGAGTTGCGCTGCATTGGTTTCCAGGAGTTCATTGATGGCCCTCTTTTTTTGTTTCTTCGGCTTGAGCTTGATTCACGCTTTCGGTACTCTAACGGTTTGGGTTCAATATTGTAACGAGCCCTAGACCAAAGAGCCGGTCCGTCCAGTCGCTCTAGGGTTTAGGGTTTGGAGAATCCATTGCAACTGCAGTACCTCGTATTGTGGGACCCTAGAATGATGGAAAGTACTGAAAGGAAATGTATTCAGCCCTAGAACCCTGTTCAATAAGTATAGCCCTCATCGCATAGTCCTGTACCTTTTTTCCATGTCCCTGAACCCTAAACCCCACATCCTAGACCCTAGACCCTAAACCCTAAGCCCTAGACCCTCTAAACCCTAATGCTCAGCTTTGAGCAGCTTTTCAAACTCAAATGCCTGAGGTCTGGCGGCGTGCCGGGAAAAAACAACTTCCAGCGCGGGTGCGGCATGAGGCGACTTTTAGGGTTTGGGGTTTAGGGTTCAGGGTTTAGGCATTGTGGGGTTATAGAATTCGGCGAGGAGTCGTGTGGTAGGTCCACATCTGGTGGGCACCCGCAAAGAGGACTACACTTTTCCTCGGCCCCACGATGCGCAAAGCCATACCAATACCTCCCCTTTTTATGCTATTAACATTACTAACATTATTTTCTCATTCTATAAAATTCCAGTATTGCTCTAGTATGCTATTATTGGTATTCTTTAACCCTAAACCCTGGGTACTGCCCCCCCTCAGTAACAGTTGGATAATAATTTTAATACGGTTCTATATAGCCCTTAAGAGGACCCCTAATATAGACTGTTACTGGGTGGGGGCAGTACCCACCCTAAACCCTAAACCTGAAACCCTAAACCCTAAACCCCTGTAAGGCAAGGTTTCGCGGCTCGCCATGGCTTGGACCCGGATCTAACAGGGAACATAAGATGACGCCCCACGAATCCCCTCCCCCTGACATTAAACCCACCCACTGGGTAGACCCGTGGGATATCTAATATTCTCCCTAATGGCTTTAATAGGGGACCATATATGCTAATATTTTTCAATGGGTTTTAGGGGCCAACCTAGCCCACACCTCCTAAGCTTTAGGGTCTAGGCCCCCCACCCCCCCTATATTAGATATTCCCTGTATACATTAACATACCACATACATAGTTAGAGTATTTGATATAAGGGGGGGGGTGCTATCAACTGACCTTTGGTTAGCTAGGAATGTAGGAATGGATCTTTCTAGTAGTCCCATTATGGGTTTAGGGTTCAGGGAGGAATGGATGCTTATAGTAGTCTCTATATAGCCCATTATAGTCGTTTCCATTTTCTTTTCCAATCCTTCTATCAAACGCCAGTCTGCGTTTTGGACACTTGGAGTTTTCCCAAAACTAGGGGTATTTTTTGGCGGTCCCCATAATAATAAGGATTATAGTACATTGGGGTCTATATTGGGGTTCCCCTTTTTTGGAAAGCTACCACTTGGAGCGCTGCCAGGTTGCAGACGACCAGGCTTTAGGGTTTAGGGCACCATTCAAATTGAGTTGGAAAGAGCGGTGCGTCGTTTGGATGCCAACTGCGCAACGTCCCCGGCCTTCAGACCTGAAAACTCTTGCCGTTTCGCGACCCGCTATCGCACATAGTACCTCTTTTGAGTTTGAACTTGCAGGCTTTTGGTTTGAATTTGCATCCATGTTGCTATCCTGTAGCCATGAAATCGAAGCCTGGAGAATTACCAGCATTCTTCCTTTGGTTAAATGTTAGGTACTACAGCCAAGATGGTCCTAATTACGTAGGCCCCCCCACATTGTGTCAATCCCTAAACCCTGCGACTATCCTTCTTTGAGTAAATTTATACTTGAAACCCTAAATGCCAAACAACATAGCCATTCCACACATCCTAGCTCATGCTTTTAAGAACTTCCCACCCCTCGAAAGGATAGACATTCCACACATCATTCAGTTTGTATGATGTAGTGGGATGATCATAATCTGGGTTCATGTTACGGAACTTGCGCGAATTTACTATAACAAGGAAACTTTATTATTGGCTAGTTCCTTAGCAGCAACCCAGTATTTAAGTGTCTGTGGGTTTCACCCACAGCGCAAACCCACAACCCTCGCCCTCGAGTACCTCCATAATTCCACAATCTGCAATTCGTCTCACTGCCAAAAGGTCGCATCGCAGCGTCAGATGACTGAGTACCCCAGCGAAGATCATGGGGCTTTGGATTTTAGAAACTGAGGCGTTTAGTGTTTTAGGGTTTCACGGTCCAGTTTAGAGCTGAGCTCACAGCCAGCACGGACGGGCTGGCTATGGAAAATGGAGGTGGTCTAAGTGGTGCCTGAATGATTCCAAAAGGTGTCTGCCGATCATCCGTTTCCAGCCGACAGGTCCCAAGCAACCCCAAAAACGCCAAAACGAATGCTAAGCCCTAAGCCCTAAACCGTATGAACCATCAAAGGTAGTGATGGGAGTGTGGCACCAAGACTTACAGAAGTCTAGCAGTGACATTTCAGGATTTCTAGGTGCCCCAGTAGTACCCTTTCCCCTTTGTATTTTGGGGCCTCCTTACTAAACATGAGCATAAGGAAAAAGGGTATCCATGTAGTTTTTGGGTTCAGATGTCCAGCCCTACTCTGCAGTATTCTGTTCAGCTACAGCATGCTATATGGTAGTTTCCCAAAATAGGGGACCCCAAGATAGACCCCAACATATTATAGTCCTTATTATTGGTACCCCCCAAAAGGTACTCCTAATTTGGGGAAACTCCCAATATAATTCTAAACTGTATTGTGCAGTGCAGTACCTTTCTGAGCTACACTGCGCTGTGCGATGCTTCGAGATACAGCATTATTGGGTACTCGTACACGCGCACGTATCTGCATGCATGCATACATACATCCATTCATACACTAGTGTTCACATGTGCCTACATGTGCACACGTCTTGTTACATATATATATATATATGTATGCATATATATATATATACACATCCCGCTAGCTTCTGGAATGGAAGCCCTATTTTGATAAACTCCATGTGCCATCAGGTCTGAGGATTGAGACTATTTCCTGTCGAATCCTGTATCTTGCTGAAGTAGTCCCTACTTGGAGGGTCATGGGGACTTAGCAAGTAGGTCAATAGTGGGGACAATACTAAGTCCCCATGATGCCCTGGGCGTCTTAGTAACCCCAGCTCCCAAAGTATGCTTCCTATAGCTATAGTATGACTATCCAAACCGTGGGGGTGTTGGGTAAGCTGACAGAAAGCAGTCCCACCATTCCCACCCTATAAAGATGTGCATATATATGTGTATACACATATGTGCACTAGTAGGAGGGATTTTTTGGGGTGTATTTTTGGGCGAATGGAATTCCTCAGCTAGATCCCTAGACCTTTCAAACGAGGAAGACCCTCTCGCAAACGTGAGGTCCCCATCATCCCCTTCGTCTATAGTCTTAGGGTTTAGGGGCTATTGTCTTTCCAGGAATTATTTTCACCTTTATTCTATTTTAACCCTAAGAAATTATGAAACACAGTATCGCCATTGTCGGTAAAGGGGTATTACAGTCATGCAGGAGCTCTTCTTGGAGTTTCTTCCAGGGCGTGTCCAGAATTTACCTACTCAGGCAAATGAGGCTATTGACAAAGGGCAAGCTGTAGCCTCCAGAGCAGAGGTATGCACATGGGCCTTTTCCGCTTGTGCAATCTGCATGTTTTTGGTAGTCCTCTCGGCCCTCCTGAAGCTTTGCACTGGGTTGCATGCAAAAATGCCACCTTTCCAAAAGGACAGTAGCCCTTATAGTGCCCACTTTGCAGTTCCGTCTCTTGGTGGGAGGATCTTACTAAACTTATAGGAGCCGCGTCGCGACAGTGGTTTTTATGGTGCCTTGTGGGGCTTCCATGTTAAGCTCACACCCTAAATCATGTCATCAACCTTTAGCCCTCCAACCGAAACCCAATAGTAGCAATTGCAATAATAGTCATAGGGGTGATACTAGCCATAATAGTCTTATATAATCGTAATACTAGAAATAATATAGATCATCATGATAATTGTGAAAGCGCTAATACTCCCGCAGTTGTTGGGGGATCCTCTCCCAGCGGAGGCTTCTAGAGAAGATCATCCTCCAAGCGCACTTTCAGGATTCAGGCGCAGTTTGGGTTCCGGGGTTTCAGGCTTATAGTCCCCCTTAAGTAGATAGAATATGGGGTAAATGGGATGTTACTATAATATACCCAAAGCCATATTCCATATACTTAAGGGGGACTATAGCTCCAGGGTTTCGAGGATTTGGGATTTTCAGGCTTAGCTCCAGGGTTTAGGGTTGTGGGTTTCGGGCTTAGGGTTGAGTCCAACACGCTGGCAGACCCCTAAAGGAGGAAAAGTGGTACGGTGGTCATTACAATTCCTGCGTGACCTTCTGTACCTTATACCCTGGTAATTATGGTACCATAATTTACGAAGGTCATTCCTGGGCTTTCTCAGCATCAACAGTATGATACGGGCGTGACGCAGAGCTTCATAGCATGTAGGGGGCCTCATGAACTTGGCGGGTCAGTCATTTCGTTAGGAGCCTCAACACTACTGGAGGTTCATGGGACCTAGCAACCCGTGATGATTTTTTTTTGAAAACCTGGGTAGGCCCCTGGGATAATTGATATTTTCCCTAATGGCTTTAATAGGGGACTATATATACTTACATTTTTCAATGGGTTTTAGGGGCCAACCTAGTAACCCTAGTTATAACTGGGGCAGTCAGTCCCTGCAAGGCCAACTAGGGGCAAATACATGGTAATTCCTAGTGTTATCTGGCTAGTCACCAAAAAGCCATTCAGAGTATGAGGGGCCCAGGTAGGAAAGGACTTGAGTGTAAAACAGGCTATGACCACCGTCCTATCTAACACAGCACGCGAGCCTGTGGTAGTGACTCGAAACAGTTTGGGAGGTGTATTTAGCATTCCTACTGGAAGTGTGTGAAAAAAGCCTCTATTCTTGGCCTTTGAGTGTGCAGGGATGTCCTCCAGATTGCACCATCCAGTTATTGGTCACAGAAAAGACTCTGGTTCTGTTGCGCTGTTTCCCTCTCAGCAAGCCCTAAACCCTAAGTGGCAAAGGCCCAACGAAGAAGTGTCATCGTAAGGTTGAGCCTGAGCACGGCCTCAATGCAGACGCTAACTCCTAAAAAGCTGAGGGTGGTTCTGAATGCGGCTGTGCAGAAGAAGTCCACTTGAACCCCACGAGGCGGACAATTATAATCACCATGCAATTTCTATGATTATGTTCCTCTGGCCCCAAAGGCCGTCTCTTGATAAGATGTGCGCAGACATGCTTCATTCACTGGACTCTTCGTTTCCCTGCTGGAGCAATTCACAAGCTTGGCCCTTTTGGGCTGCCTCCAAACCCTCAATCGGAAAACCCTAGCCCAAGACATCCTGAATCCCGAATCCCAAGCAAGAAAGTCCAAACGACAATTTCACAAAGTAGGGGGACTTCAACATACACCCCAATATACTACAAACCCTTCTTATTGGGACCCCCCCCAAATTGCACCCCTAATTTTGGGAAGCCCTGAACCCTAATCCCTAAACCCTATATAACCCCTATATATATCCCCTAGCCTATAACTACAAGGTTCCTGAAAATAATTTTTTAATTTCTGTTACCTAGAATCCTAATATTTAGCTGAAGTTATAATTTCTACTGGGGTTCCAAATCCCTCAGAGATAGCCCCTTTAAAGGGTAACCCCTAATTTTGGGAAACTCCCTGTGGAGCCCCTGGAAAGCAGGCAGCCTCCATCCCGAGCCCAAGGACAGCGTCGGTAATTTCGGGGCCTAATTAATTGGGTTTAGGGTTTAGGGTGTAGGGTTTAGGGTTTAGAGTTTAGGGTTTAGGGTGTAGGGTTTAGGGTTTAGGGTTTAGGGAATTACCAATATTGGTAGGGTTTAGAGTTTAGGGTTTATAGGGGATACTTACCAATATTATGGTTCCATATTCCTTGTGTATTAATGGTATATGGTACCTCAAATGGACCTCAAAATCATATTGATTATTCTTTAGTTAGGCCCTGTAGTATTCCGAACAATCCTTGCGTTTCGGGTTTAGGATCATGGTTCAGGGTTCAGTGCTTCAGGTAGTTGAGTTTTTTCTTTAAATTTGCTAGCGCTTCAGGTGAATCAAAGGTGCCAGAGTTTTGTGGCCTAGGTTTGGGATTTAGGGATTTGATGACCTATGTCTGGGGGTTACTATGAGGCAGCTGGTATCTACGATCTGTTCGTGTGTGGTGGACCTGGTGTGGGAGATTCAGGTTTCCGGGCTAAAGCTCAGCCCTAAACCCTAAACCCTTCAGGTTTCAGGGCTAAAGCTCAGCCCTAACCCCTAAAACCTAAACCTTAAAGCCTAAACCCTAAACCCTAAAACCTTAGGGCTTAGGAAGCTCGGTTGACACAATTCAATGGGCAGGAGGCAGGCCCTAAAGTTGGCGATGACTCGCCTCTCAGGACCTTAGCTCATGACACGCCTCTGTCAGGGTTAAGGTTTAGGGTTTAGGGTTTAGGGGGCGTGCGACAGATCCACATTGGCGTTTCGAGCGGTGGAGCTACGTACAAACTGCAGGACTGAGTGAACGCCTTTAGGATTTTCGCCTCGCAGAGAACATCGGAGAGCTGTACTGTTTCGACCAGGGTCTAGTGAGGCTACGTGACAATCAAGAAAAAAGCAACTTGACGCGCCCATACGCTGGTACTCAACATACTTGTTTTCCTTGCCAAGCCCCAAGAACGGGGCCGGACACCTAAACCCCCTACCATTCTGGCGAGGCAAATCAAAAGACGCCACCTGATATTACCGCAAAAGGATGTTAAAACACAGAATGCTTCCCCATGTTTCATGTCAGTTCCAGGGGTTGTCCTAATAAGGTATATACTCCTTACATACTCTCTAGACCTCTACAGTCCCTCTACACGTAGGCTACTTTGCAAAGTGCTGTGCAAGCCTCGATCTTCTCTGCTGCAAGGAGCGCCAGCTGAAGCACCCGCATCGAGAGCCATGGCACCTTGGTTCAAGAAGGTTTAGGGTTTCGGGTTTTAGGGGGGGCCATAAAACCCTAAACCGTAAGGCTTCTTAACTTGGCTTGGCAAGTTGAGCAAGGGGATAGTGGTGGGTTAGGAATTTGGTAGAAAAGTAGAAGGAATGTGTACGGACTCTCGTATGACTACCATTTACCCTGGTGCGAAATGGCCTAGCTACACTGATATCTCAATATGATTCCTGGGCCCCAGATTTCCGTAAGTGTTGTTGAGGTATCCTTGTAAGCTCCTTAGCCCACAGCCGAGGTTACAAACCCATGTGCGAAGTCCCCTGACCCCTCAAATAGTACACGGGACCTGTGGGTGCAAGGCCGACAGTGGAGAGCTTCAGCAAGCAGGCCTTTGCCAGCTTGCTCAGGTCGAGCATGGCATACTCCTGGGTCAAAGTCTTGTTGTAGGGCCAATTTACCCGGAAGTCTCGGACCACTCGGGCTGCTAGCCTTTGATTGCTGTTGCAACGCCAAGCCTTTGTGATTGGGTGTGCCTCCCAATCCTCGCCTATACGTTCAAAGAGGACTCCAGTTCCCAGCTAGGATGCAAGCCTGTGGCTGCAAAACGTTTGTTGATCCTTGTCAGCTGATGTCAGCTGCTCCAGAACTACCAAAACCAAGGAGTCCATATGAGCATTTGGTGGTTGTAGTGATGGTAGTAGTGGGACGATTCGTCATGGGGGATGCTGCCTGAGTTCTGAACATGGATTTTGCAGCACTGAGTGGCGGAAAGAGTGGAGGGTATTGCGTAGGCGACTTTGATAAGGATGTCAACATCTATGGATTGCACTGGGGTAGATCCATGCTACCTTCAGATGCCCCAACATCCGTCTTTGACGCGCGCGCTCCAGACCGCAGCTTAGTGTTGGAGGGCAGGGCTTCCTATAGCATATTTGAAATTGCCTACGTGTGGCATGGGCCTGGGTTAGGGCATGCAATCTTGGGACTGGAAATCGTACAGCAAAAGTTGAACAATGGCTACTCTTGGATAGTACCTCAGGGTCTGATAGGTAGCAAGTCACAGGCTCCTTCCTGTAGGATCTCGCCCGATGCCGAAGTAGGGAGGGGCCCTGGCAGATTGCGTGTTCAGTCCTCCAAGGACCAAGACTCCAAAGCCCCTTCAAGCTCAGCTCTCTGGCGCATCGAGCCTAAACTTGCTGGTGCTTCAGAGGAAGTGGGGCAGTGAATTTATGGGCGGCCATCTAGGGACTGTAAGGATCTACTCACCTTCTCTCCCTTGGTCAAGGGCAAGTTGGATTCTTAAGC
This sequence comes from Symbiodinium pilosum, assembly GCA_905231905.1. Taxonomy (NCBI): domain Eukaryota; class Dinophyceae; order Suessiales; family Symbiodiniaceae; genus Symbiodinium; species Symbiodinium pilosum. The sequence goes on from CAJNIZ010000980.1 coordinate 64,482, forward strand.
CTTTGATCTCCACTCCCCAGTCTCAATCCTCCACTCTCCATTCTCCACTCTCCACTCCATCCACTCTCCACTCCGCTCTCCACTCCTACTCTCCTCTATACGTTCTCCACACTCCACACTCCACCCCACTCTCAACATCCCACTCTCAACGCCGCACTTCACTCTCCATACCCCGCTCCACTCTCAACTCCATTCTCCACTCCAATCCACTCTCCATCCACTCCACTCTCTGTTCTACATTCTACCCCACTGTCCTCTTCACTCTTCACACTACGCTCTACACGTCGCTCTCCACTCTCCAGGCTCCACTCCACCACTTTCCGCTCCACTCCACTCCACCTTCCACTGGACTTTCTTCCCACTCCACTTTCCACTGCGGACACGAAGATCCAAAAGCGACGACAGTCACGAGTTATGAGGATGGACAGCCCCAGGGGCCCATCCATGTGACCGTTGACACTTTTGACGCACGAAGACATTACGGGGATGGCGACCCCGAGGCGCCCCATGCCTGTAACGGTTGACACTTTTGACACGCGATGAAGATGCGACGCTCCAAAAGTGACAGCAGCCAGTTACGAGAATGGCAACCCTGCGGGGCTCCCGCCGTGCCGCGACACTGGCGAAGGAATCGCGAACGCTTGAGACCGCCTGCTGCGCTCTTGACGGACATTTGCGCAACAACTTCTGGTCACCTCCTGGACCCCTGGACTTGGCCCCCAACGGGAACCCTTTTGCGGAGCATTCGGGAAGGGGAATTTAAGATAATGGTATTTCCCAAGATGATGGGCCCCTTGCTGTCATAGATTATATTACGAAACCTAAATTTATAGGGGTACCACCATGGGACCCCTATCTTGGGAACTACCCCAAACCCTAAACCCCAAATAGTAGCTTCCTTTTTTGCGTTATCCCTGGATAACTCCTATTACTATTACTCTTACTCTTACTCTTACTCTTACTATTACTATTATTATTATTATTACTATTACTCTTACTATTACTATTACTATTACTATTGTTATTATTATTACTATTACTCCTTACTATTACTATTACTATTATTATTATTATTCTTACTATTACTCTTACTATTACTATTACTATTCCTTCTTATTAATATTCTCATTATTACTATGACGACTGATATTATAAAGCTGGCCAGGCAGAGAGCACCGGCAGAGCTGCCATTGATATATTACTAGAGCAGAGCAAGGCCTATGGAGAAAGCATCTTGGCAAAGCTTTTAGGGTTTAGGGTTTTAGGGTCTAGGGTTTTAGAATTTTAGGGTTTTAGGATGCAGGGTTGTAGGGCTTCAGTGTTGTCGAGTTTAGTAGGGAATGAACTCTTTTATTGGGTACGTGGACCCTCCGGGGAAGGACTGGAAAAGCAAACAGCAAACGGAAGTTACCACGTCAGGGTTGACTTGCTGGTGCTTAGTAGGGGGTAGGGGAGTGTAATCCCTACAGAATCCTCATATACTAGGTTCCCTTATTCCCTATCATGACCTCCCGTAAGTTTAGAGGTTAGGGTCTAGAGGATGTCTGGGCAGAGGTTCTGTTCCCCCCAACCCCTGATCACGAAAATTCCACTAGAGTACTAAACCAAAAGGCCCTAAACCCTAAACCCACCCTAAACCCCATAGTTAATTCCTGGCTCGATTTTAACGACCTCCCCCGACCTGATTCCAAAGGGTTGTTTATACAGAGTTGGCTAAATACAGCTTCCGAAACGAGAATCGTTTGGCCACTTGAAGGGTTGAGGGCTCTAAGGCTGTGCAATTGCTTTTCGGAGTTGGGTTCCGAATGGTCCAGAGTCTAAGGGCCTTCAAAACTTTCGGGACCCCCCGGTTTAGGGTATTTAGGGTTTAGGGGATTTGGATTAAGGTCGGACTTCGCTTAGCCCCCCGACCCCTGAACCGCAACACTCTAGATTTTAAGCCAAACTCCAAAGCACACTTTCAAATAATGCCAAAAGCAAAACCCAATTTTAACCCTACGCTGCAACTAAACCCAAAGCCCTGTAAGCCCTGAACCCAACCGTGCACTAAAACACCTATACCCCAAGCCCTGAGCCCTAGCCCAGGCGCGCTAGAAGCTGCTCGCCCTTCCCCGCAGCTTGGATTGGCATTCGCATGCACCCTTGGGCTTAAGGCTTAGGAAGTTTGGCGCTTCATTTTTTCCTGGTCAATCCGCTCTTACTAATATTAAATATTCCCCCACCAATAGTTTGAAGTTTTTTCGGCTTATTATTGAGCGTACAGCTCTAGTAGAAATTTATAAGGCCGCAAGGCTTATAACCCTCACATGAGGGTTGGGTACTGCCCCCCCACTCTGTAGCAGTTGGATAACGTTAATAATATAGTTATATATAGTCCTTAATATGACCCCTAATACGGATGCTTACAAGGTGGGGGCAGTACCCAAACCCTAAACCCTAAACCCCAAACCCTAAAAACCCATCATGCAAGGCTGGCCATCAGCGACGACTCTGCCGCTGGCCCTGCGAAGCAGAGGCTGTGACCTGCCTGCACTGAGCAATGGGTTTAAGGGTTTGGGGTTTAAGGGTTAAGGGTTAAGGGTTTTGGGTTCAGGGTTTTCGGGTTGAAAAAGGGTATGCCAACATTGCGCTTGCTTTGTGGGACGCCGTGGCTACTAGTGGCTTGGTAACCTACTTATACATGGTTACAATAGGGTTAAAGTGGGCTTATTCAGGGTATATGACCTAACTCTGATCTTTGGCAACACCCACCTGTCCCAATCGACTGCTTTACCTTAAACGATCCATCAAGAACCTGAAGTTTGATTCTCTTCCCGCCGCGACACCAATGACGTGTACATACTCCACGCCTGAACGAGGCAAGTAGGCACTTGAAATTTCAAGGGTTACACCTTGGCTGTTTAGCTCAACTTGTAACCCCTCTAATGGCCGTTATTTAGTCACCTGGGCTACCCAAGCACCTCTGACGCATGTGGACATGCAAGTGCGCCATGATGCTGCGCTCCGCCAGTTTAGTGTTTAGGGTTTAGGGTCATCGACAAATTTCTGAGGCGCCCAAAGCAGTGTCAGAACGATTCGAAACCTGGTTGCGGATTGTAGAGGCTCACCTGGTGTAAAAGCTAGGGTCGCCAAATATGCCCCCCTGAAAAAGTGCAATCCCTGACTAGGACCACAGTTATTGGAACCACTTGAATACATTCAAGCCTCTGAGCCCCAAACCCAAGTGAGGCACACTCCTGCAGATCACCAATCCGATCGCAGCAGCAGCAAAGGAAGTGTTCGAAGGCAAATGAGATCTCCATGGATTTAGAATTTTGGGCCTTAGGCACGCAAGTGTCTATGAGGTATTATGAGGTTAGACCGGCTTTTTTTGTCAGATTTTGGGTCCCTTTGTGTCCTCTGGCTATTTGACAACTGATTTTCTTGGTCCAAAAAGACGACCCTTGGTGCCCAATATCTCCTAAGGAACACTCCCTGAATGAGTCATAATTATTATGGACCCTAGTATCATTCAGGCTATGTTTCTGAACTGAGTTGTTCTATCCCTAGACCCTGAACCCTAAACCCTGAACTCTAAACCCTAAACCCCCATAAAAAGCAACTTTCCATTTCGTTTTCAGTTTATTGATTTCTCCGCTTTGGGTATATCCGATCTTTTGGCTCAGACTCTGGTGTAGTGGGGGTTTTGGGGTTTAGGGCTTAGGTTTGGCCCCGCCCGCTGATAGTGGTCTACTAGGAATACATAGTGGCGCTAGTAAAATTGCCAGTATCCCTTCTGGTCAATGAATCCCCTCCCTGAATATTGAACGCTGCCACCTCCCTAATACAAAATATTCACAGCTTAATGTAATATACCAGAATGGGATATTTCATATGGTATAATATTGAGGGAAGAGGAGTGGCAGTGGGGGACTTTGTGGATGCTCAAGGCATCTCAGCCGGCCTCTCCCTGCGGCTCCACATGGTTAGTATGTTTTGCGGGGCCTACAGTCCCCCATAAAGATTAAAGATCAAGCCTCCTTTTGGGTATGGATTTTCAAAGAAGTTTTTTTAATCTTACTGCGTTCAACCGCGCAAACAAACGCTGCTCGAATGTGGGCTTCCCGAAGTTTTTGCTTCTTCTTAGGCGGGCTCTTCTGATGAGCGTCATGTTGTTTGAGGGTAGTTAGGGGGACCCGCGAGTCCAACCCTGAAACCTTAACCCTAAACCCTATCTAAACCCTAAATCTGTAAAATCAACTTGAAGCCTTCGACCCAAACGCGCCAGCCCGGAACCACAGTCAGCCACGCCTGCGGTCCTTAAGGTTTGAACGGAACCTCAATCCTGGGGTCCGTACACAGCTAAAAGACACCAAGCTTATACCCTGCAGGGCTCTTAGACTCCCTCGAATTCAGTGTAGGGTTCAGGGAAATTCCCCGTAAGTCATGCCAAGTGGGCTCCCTGGGTTAGGGGCCCATACTGCCATCCTTAGATGCAGGCTGCAAGAGCCTGAGAAGGAGGAGCGTAGCGCCTCAAGGCATCCGGGCTGAAGATTTTTGAGTTTAGGGTTTGGGGCTTAGGGTTTAAGGGTTAGTTTTGGTCTCAAGGGTTGTTTAGCACTTGCGGTCTAGGAGCCTTTTAGGCATCTCCATACATACGGGTTCAATGGGTGGTTTATCGGATTGCAAGTGCAGGGTTCTGGCATTTTGTGTTTGACATCGGGGTTTGAGGGTCAGGCTTTCTGGATTTTGAACTTGAGAAGTGGAACCGAGGTTACGGGGGCTTTTGGGTTTGTGGCTGTAAATGTACTTCAGGGTTTGGACATGCAAGAATGTAGGTTTTGGGTTTGTGCGTGAGGCCCGTGCCAAAAAGGGGGCTTGGGGCTTCCTCTTCAAGATGCAGCTTCTTCTTGGCGCAAGGAAGCATTTCAAAAGCAGCCATCGCCACCTGAGACCCTCAAGGTTTGCGAGCCTTGGTGTCCCTAAATTTGGCCTAAGACCTACCCTGAACCCCCGACCCGTCATGATCTGCAGTCCTGACGGTTGACCTTACAAGCATGCTGCATGAGAAGCTGGCTGGCCGTAGGAGTCCTACAACACGCTTACCCAGCACGCAACGATTTGGGGGATTCCCACTACTAGGCGTCCCGTTTTGGGGTGTCATAATAAGGACCATAGTATTGCAGTGTGTGTTGCCCCCGCCATTTCTGGAAACCAAACACGTCGACAATTTCCACTATGCTGCCTTGTAGAAAAGTGGACATGACAAACTTTTGGAGCACCTTGGTTAGAATGAGACACGGCAAAATTGAGGTACAGTACCTAAGACAGGGTATGACCACGGTCGGCCGTGGGGGATTGAGACAGCATTAAGCCAGTAGTCCTTCCTTGTAACTTTTTGTGGGGAATTACGGCCAGAAGGTCCTTGAACCTAGTTACCAGGACGCCCCCTACCCAATGCTTGTAGAACCTTGCGCTATCCCACGCACATATGCATGCAAAGTCTTAGCAAGGAGGATACATGGGCCTTGTACGGAGCATAGATATACTTACCGGGCCCCTCGAACCCCCTCAGTGTGACCGCGCAACGTTTATCAACTGTCTTCCGTTCCTCGTCGAACTCCAGGGTGGTATACTATACTTAAGATGTACCTCGAAGTAACTTCCAAAAATAAAAACACAACTTCCGAAATAAAGGCTCAAGCCCTAGCCAGCTGCAGGTCGCCATCCAAGCGAGCAACTGGGTTGGCAGTTTCTGTGGAGGTCCATGACCTCCCTTTGGGAGGATTCCTGAACACAAAGATTCGGAGTTCCCACAGGGTTTGGATATGCAAATTCTGGGTAGAGTAACTCTGAAGTTAGAACTAAGCAGGGCAAAATCCACTGGTTTTCCATGGCTATGATGAAAAACACTAGCAGCACTACTGTAGCGTTTGGTAATATGCCAGCGTAGTCGTCATGCGACATGGCCAGTGGCCGTGCTTATGCAGCGGCAGGAGCCTTCACAAATTCAAAGTGCAAAAACAACGGGCCCTCGCGGCTTTCTTCTATTGGCTGTTGCGGGGCAGGGCTTATAGGGGACCCGCATTTCGACGGCAACTCAACTAGCCCGCACGACCCTACTCATCTGTATGAAGAGTAGTAGCAAGACGACAGTCAGATGTTGGCTCAGGCACCATCGAAGAAGCCGGCTGTGCCAAGGATCGCCACACCGCAGCAGATGGGATCCCGGTAGTTGGAGGTTTCTTTGAACATGCGGCCCTCAGGGATCCCAAGCAGATGTGAGCATGTTCGGCAAACCCTCAAATCGAGGCTGATCTTCAAAAACCTGAGAAGATGGTCATAAGTCAGTGGCGAGCACAGTGCAGGGCGTGAGATTTTGCAGGTCTAACCTCTTTCCTCGCGTGGAATATCATACATGCGGTTTGCATACTGTAGAGACCTACCACGTGACGGGAGTGTGCCAGATGACGGCAAGCCCAGAAGGATTTCAAGCAATAGGCTTCCCGATGGCAAGTCCAGTATATACATTCACAAATGTTAGCAAAGAAGCCTATACACCCACCAGCACCAAAGCCCTACCATTCGAACAACTGAGATTGGTTTGTTTCTATGGCAAACTCGTTATCCAAAAGGACTTTATTATCTGATTCTGTATCGGGGGTTCCGGTATCCCCGAAAGCCGCTCAAAGGGGAGCATCTGAAACTAGCTTAGCTGTCACGGCAGCTCAGCACGATGCATGGCAAGCCTTGTTTGCACATAGTCCGGATCATAGGAGGTTACATCCCAAAGCCAGTCCCATTAAAACAGTGTGTAAGGGGAACAGAGCAAAATAGACCTTCGACAGACCTTCCTTGGGTGAAATAGGGTTACGCTGTATCATCCCGGGAAACAGCTGAGGCCCCTGTTCTGAGTGTTGCCATTTAAATACGTACCGTATGCTAGCATACTTTCACAATTGCTATGGCTATGACAGTAAGAGCTTTGGTGCTTTTAATCTCTTGTTACTACAAACCCTAAACCCCAAGCCCTAAGCAGTACATGCCTCAATGGTCAGGACCCCGATTGTGAAGAAGAACTTCACGGGCTGGTCTCACATCCGATTGGCGGCTACGGCCTTGCAACCATTCGGAGGCATGGGGCATTGGGTTGTCTAGGAATAGAATAATGGAGAATCAGCGGAAAAGAGAAGGGCAAATCAAATGGAAACTGGGACCTATGTTCCTTAGTTCAGGCGTATTGGTCTCCCAGGCGCCTTCACTTTAATTCAGGGGGAACAAAAGCGGGGATCGAGACGGTGGCTTTCTTTATCACAGTGCTTATGGCCACTATATCCTTCCTGTCCATCACTTAGGCTTTTCCCCTACATAGATCTTACAGGATACTAGGATCCCTAGTATGAGCTACAATATAAACTCCTAGTATCCCCCTTAGTGAAACCCTATCATACTCCCCTATATAATCCCTATATAACCCACTTTAAGGAGTTAAGGCTAGAGCTCTACACCCTAAACCTAAACCCCTCATAAGATTTTACAGACCATGCCTTGATCAACTTGATGAAGAAGTGTTGGGGCTCCCTGGATTAAGACAACGGCCCTACTGCAGACGTTGAAGTTAGGAGTTACAAAGCCAACCCCCCCCAAATGTACACCCCCGCGGGGTTTAAGGAGCTAATACGGACTATATGGAGCTTGATAAGGCCTAATAGGGTTCTCAATCTGGGGGGGTGTACATGTTTAATTCCTAATGAAGGGGCCGGGAGACCAATACCTTAGGTGGCCCCGCCCCACCCTGCAATAGTGACTGTACGGGATAATAAGGAGTATATTAAGGTCCTCTTCTACTCCCATTGTACCACTATTACCAGGGTGGGGGGTCCTCCTAACCAATACCCCTCAACTAAGGAGCGTGCCTGACATCATATTAGGGTTTCAAGTTCTCATGCCCGAAGCCCTGAATCATAAACCTCTGAACCTTAAACCCTAAAGCCGTAAGCCCTTGGAAGTTGAGCTCAACTCCCAACCCGGCGTTTCAAAATGTGTGCTACACCCAACTTGCATGGCCAGGGGGACTTCGTAAGAAGGTTAGTAATGGGGATAACTTAGCATATGACATGGCTTATAGTGGTTATAACTATACGTACTAAGTCTCCACGGACCCTGAAAGCAGACTCCAAGCCCTAAACCCTAAATCTGAAAAGACGTCCAGGCATTGGGGCAGCCCTGAAGCAGCTTGCTCTGGATAATGTGGCCTAAACAATTTAGGGTATGGCGAAATCAAATGTAAAAGCAGATGAAGAATCAAATGGGCACTTGCTTTTTGTACAGGGGTTGGTTTACGGCTTGCGCGTGTAGGGGCATGAATACACAGAATAGGGCTCTGGGGAAGATGATTGCAATTGCATCAGGATTATACGCGGATAACCTGCAAACCATCTCTCTCCCGTCTTTCTGCCCTTACTTTCAGTTTAGTCAGAGCCCAAAAGGGCAGCGCAGGGAGACCTGCGTAAGTGTAGATCCAAGCCTTTCTGTTTCTGAGTGAGTTTAGGGTTTAGGGTACAGGGCAGGGGTACCAACAAAGAGAGTAGGGCTTGGGGTATGGGGCAATAACTACCCATCTCCCCCTAATAACAGAAAATTTCTCCTCATATATGATGGTACTAGACAGGGCGGGTTGTGATTGTGGGGGAGGGGATTGTTATAAGGGGACATTTTCCTCACAAGTCAAGTGAGCAGTGCTTTTTTAGGTACGTAAGGGCTATCATGGAAGTGGTTCTGCAAGAGTGCTCGCGCAGCCTCTTGCCTGCATGGCGTAGTTGTGGCGTATCTTCGTGCAGGCACGTATAATAGTCTCGTCCGCGTAGTCTGCGTAGTTGGTAGTTTTTGTGAGCAAGAAGAGGTTCGTGCTGCATAGAATATCATAGAGCTGTCAATAACCCAGGAATGCCGCGTAGTCCGCGTAGGCAGCACGATGGCAAGAGTGTGTTCGCGTAGTCTGTTCTGCAGGGAAAACAGCAATCCGCGTAGTTCGCCCAGGCAGGCCGTCCGAGTACAAAGACTTCACCTCAAAAACAAACAATGCTCAAGTGTCTGCAACAGGTCATCGGAAGGACTGTCGTTTGGTTGGGGAAGTTTGGACCGCAGGCACAATCAGCACTGTGCAGGCGAGTGGAGTCTTTCCCTAAGAATCTAAGGAGATTCTGGTATTCTCATTGTTTGAGGGAAGAAGCTGTGTGCGAAAAGTCGCCTTCCTTTCCCGCACACCCTCTCCGCCTGCCCCGAGCAACCCAGACATCCTCTCAGCAGTTGCGATGACTTGTTTCGTGTTCAACTAAGGGCAAGAAAATGGAACATCGTACGTTGCTACATAGTTTCCTTCATCTTGTTCACTTCAAAATGCAGACAGGGCTGGAATCACTTTGTGTCCTTCAGTCGCATCTTTTAGGGAGCTGCTGGTTTTTGGCTTGCTGTCCAAGAGCTTCATGACCCGGAAACAAGCATCTTCCTTTACTGCTTGACTTCACATAGCCTGAAAATAAGAATTTTCCATAAGCAGGGGACCTACATAGACCCCAGTATACTATCATCTTTCTCATGGGGACCCTCCAAACAGGGGCAGAAAGATCACATCAACTTGCCCGCCTGCTTCGAACAAGGTGGAGTTTTCCAAACGTAGGAATTCACATTCAGTAGAGAGGGATCCCAAAACAACATACTCGACCTCTAATTTTTGAAGCTCTCACATATCACATATCGACTGAGGAAGACCTCGGGTGGTAAACAGGGTGAGGACGAGAAAGACGAGGCCCTGGTTTCATAAATATAGGGGTCCTAAACCATTGCCAATATTATGGTTACGTATTCCTTGTACAATTATAGTATATGGTACCTCAAATCAACATGATATTGGTAATTATTCAGGCCCCTGTTATGTACCCTCAGGGTTTGAGATGAAATGATGCGTTTGTGTTTTTGTAGAATCTCCTGGCCTTTGGACGTCTAGAGTCTAGAGTGCGAGAACTTTGAGACCAGCTCAAACAACAGTCATGTTGAGAGTTTCTCGTTGCGATTCATGGTAAGTTGAGATTTTGCATTTTCAACTGACGTTATGAGGTCACAGCACGGAAGTTGGACATTACTTGGCACGGAAAGTAGACTACTGCTCGGAGCCTGATAATGTAGACCCCTGATTGGTAAACCCTCTCCCCGTAATAGGGATTATAATAGGGATCCTCATGTTATGACCCTTAAAAGGACGGGGTTTATTAATCATGGGTCACATTACCCCAACAACTTGGAACCCTACTTTGAAGCCCCAAATGTCATGAAGCTTCAGTCTCAGAACCCCAACAGCATGTGCCGTTGTTGAATGTTTTGTCTAATTCGCAATACAACCCCCCTAAACCCTAAACCCTAAACCATTTGGAATGTGAAGCTATAATGTCATTTTGATAGTCTCCGGGAGGCCCCAACTTCCTTCTCCATCAGCGCTCTCCGGTAGCAATATCAGTGCAGCTAGTGGGAAGTCCCGTGCAATTTGAGATGTACTGGAGCTGTCTAGAAACCCAGAGCTCTCAGAAACCTCAAGACTAAATAGCCCCAATAACTTTACAAAGTGCCAAACAACTGACAAGGCTGAACCTGAACCCCAAACCCGGAATTCTAAACATGTGACTAAACCTTGAACCGCCAACCGCCAGGATGCTACCCACGAGGAAGAGCAGCAGCACGACCATAAGCCAGAGGAGGCTGCAGAGGCATCTCTAGTGTAAATGCTATCCATAGGACTAGGATGACAACAACGACTATGGCTACTATTAGTCCTCCTCCTGCTATGAGTGCTACTGCTAGTACTGCTGCTGCTACTATTGCTGCTACTACTACTACTACTACTACCACCACCAGTACTACCATGCACGACTATTACTACGACGACTACGACTACAACTATACCACATCTGCGACTACGGCTGCGACTACGACTGCGACCACGATGACACGACCACGGATATTTGTCTTTCTGGGTGGGCAACCCTGAGCCTGAACCCTCAACCCCGAACCCAGACCCCTGATTAATAAACCCCCTCCCCTTACTAGGAATTATAATGGGGATCCCAATGTTAAACCTTAACCCTAAACCCTAATAATATTTAGGCCCTTATGAGGCGGAATCGACTCCTGCCCCAAAAGCGACGATGTTCGACACGTGCTTTGCTCTGGCGAAGCAGCAGCTCGGCAGAAGTTTTGGAATCCATGCTGAGAAATCAGAGTTTAGGGTGTTTCGGGATATGTTTTCCCAAGAAATGGAGCTGGACCAGTGAATGGAAGATGACATGAAAACTCGCACTATATGTCAGGGTTTAGGGGGTATTCTGTGGAAGGTCAGGAATCCACCGCCCAGTGAGGTCAAAGTACCAAAGAAGGGTCCCCTCCCTCAAAGGGGTTCGGAGGCCTTACAGAGTCCTTGCTTCAAGAAAGTGACTACATGATTAAATAGGGGTACCATGCTGTGAAATCACAGTTTGGGGTTTAGTTGGGGTGTACTTGAAGTTCTGGCCCAGTAAAAAAAGGCTCCCTAAATCTTGAACTCCAAACCCCTCTGAGATTCCTTAAGACCTCCTGGTATGGGCTTGCATGTAGTGCACCAAGGGCTTTCTGACAGAAGGGTGTCGGGCAGCGGCTTCGGATCCCGATTCTTACTGGTTGCTAGTAGGGAATGAAGTAATGAAAAAGGAAGCTGGAAAATATTCTTGTCTTGCGCTGTCAAAGATCCTATCCTGTATTGCCGACTGATCACTGTTACGGTTTTGGAGGCTACCGTTAGAGGTTCAAGGGACTCAGTACGTACTAGCAGCTGGGGTCATGACAAATGACCTTCGTTATGCTGGGGTGCCTCCCAAAAGGCCATTCAGGGGGAGTATAAGCAGGCTCAAACTCTCAGCGGTTACGGAGTCCCGTGAACCTCCAGGCCAGGATCATGCGCGGCTATGTAAGGATGGTAGGGAAGGCCAAAGCGGTGCTTGCTGAGGGTGTAGGGTTTCATGGAATTCCGCATGATTCTGAATCGTTTTTGGGGCTATGCAAGTTGGCTGGAGTCTTATACTTCATGGAGCAGAACGAGGTCCCAAGCTTTGCGAAATACCCGTATTGGCATTCGGCAGAGCTGTACCTCACTGGTATGGCTGCACTCCCCCGCACCGGCATCCCTACTGTTGGTGGAAACAGTCCTGCACCATGCTGAGTATCTTAGATCCAAGGATTGGTAGTTTCCCAAAATAAGGGGATCCCAATATAGACCCCAAAATATTCTAGTCCTTTTTATTGGTACCCCTAAAATGGTACCCCTAATTGTGGGCAACTCCCATTAGAGTAAGCGAGGGACGCTGGGTGGTGCAAGATGTCCTCCGTGAACGGTAGTCAGTCACTGGGGAGGTCCCAACAGCATGGTGCGCCAGAAGTTTAGAGCTTTTAAAAAAATCCTGAAGCCATCAAAACCAGCCAACATGTTCTGTTCAGGTATTTTGTACCGCTGGAAGAAGTGCGAAAGTGCTTCGAGGAGTTCAAGCAGATCGACACAAGCCTGGGGGCTCAGCTGGCCTAGGGCCCTAAACCCTAAACCCTCAAGCTTGATCCCTAAGCCTGCTGGTCTGGGGTTCATGTGATGTAGGGCCTACAGAGCTCGAGTTGAAATAGCGGTTTCCCAAAATTAGGGTTCGGGATTTAGGGTTTAGGGTTTTGGGGTCCTTGTACTAAGGGCTATAGTATTTTGGGTTCTATATTGGGGTCCCATTATTTTGGGAGACTACCAAATAGGGTTTGGGGCCATCTTGTATTGCAATCTTTATGCAGGGATCATGCAGCATGAGGGTTCAGGGTCTAGGGCTGCAAGTGCGAAAGATCCGGGGATGCGCCAGGATAGGAGAACCAATTGAAATGCAAGTAGCACTACGGATTTCAGGGTATGTTCTAAACTTAGAGTCGCCACGTTGGCCATATGCACATGGCAACAAGACTGTCCTGGCCGAGCCCTGCGCTAGATTTTGCATGGTTGCTGTTCAGCAACCTAACTTAATTACTATTTTGGGGAAACTATCTTGATTACCATATATACCCATTCTGGTAACTTAATTTACGTTCCTTAACAGCAACCCAGTTTGTTGCACTTTCTCTTGGGGAGCGGCTGGAGAGAAATCAGGTTGCTAACACAGCTGCTCTATGACATTCTGGTAGGCTGAGAATGGCACAAGCCTGAATCCAATGACGAGACATCTTGGTTTGCCAGAGTCATTGCCGGTTTTCTGTTGTTGAGCGCAAGAGCCAAGTTTAAGCTTTACCTACTGCCCTGTAGTCTCTAGCCCCAGCTGTCTTATGGTCAACTGTGACACCACTGTCTTCGCCGTTTGCTTCTGCGGCAGCTACTTCCAATCCTGCGGCCGCTACTTCCGCTGCCGCTGCTGCTGCCGCCGATTTTGCTGCTACTGCTACGGCTACATCTACTGCTGCTGCTTCTGCTGCTCTTACCCCTCCTCTCGCTTTTGCGGCTGCTTAAGTGCCCAAACTCTGCGCTGTGCAGTTCCTCAGACCTTAGCACCCCAGGCGGCGACATGCTGATCTCCGAGTCTGAGTTCGAGGCGCCCCTCGGGTTGAGGGGCAAGTGTAGTATGTAATGGAAGTAGGGTTGGCGGTATGTAAGAATGAGTGTGGGTTAACTCACTGTTCTTTTGAGGTGTAGAAACTACAAGCCTGAATGGTTTTACAGCAATGCAGGGTATGTTTTTGTCGAAGAGCTGAAGGGACGAGCGCCTTCTGCAAAGGAACCTGCATGTTCTGAATTGAAACTAACAGCTTCCATCTCGGGAGAAGACCGAGATGTTACCTATGGGCTCCAGATGCTCAGTTGCTGTAGCGAGCTTTGTGCAAGATTTTTTTGGCCTGTGGGTCTGGGTCAATTATGAGCCAGTGGGACCACGCGGCCATACAAGAGCCGTGGGGCGGCATCTGCCAAAAGTAAAGTGCTACATACATCCCGGACTTTACCTTCACCCACGGAAATAATCCCGCCTCAGAGGCCTGTAGGAGTATGCACAGCGTCTCACTTGTCATAAAACTTCTTCCTCTATGGGGAAACGATCCTCCATTTTAAGTACGTAGTCAGCCTGTCATGATTGTTCCAAACTCTTTGAAGCTTTCCCAGCCCTCCCAAACCTTAAGGAGAAATAGCCTCGCCCAAGGTACCTTTGAACCACCCGTAGGTAATTTTTCAGTGGGCCGCGGTGGTCGTCATATTTGCTGAGGGGGACCTATATTCTAGACTCTGACCCAAAACGTCTCGGTATGCCTCCACATACTTCCTTGAATGCCCTTTAAGAGGGCTTCATAGTTTCCGGGTGGGTCGCTCTACTGAGAGGCTCGTGGGACTCAACCCTCTTTATAGGTGAGTAGCCCCTGCAAGGTTACAGAGGTGTTATACTGTAAGTGATAATCAGGATTTTATGTTCACTTACAAGTAGTCACAGAGCCCCACAAGCCCTCATTCCATAATTTATCGTCCTAGAATCCCGTTCAAGGGCCCCTTGCCCAAAACCTCATCGCAGCGAGCCGCACCTGGAGGCGTCCGCCCGACAAAATCTGAATTGGCCGGAAGATCAGGTGAGGCTGCTGGGGGTTTGGGGTTTTGGGTCTTACGTTTACACAGGCAACTAAAGGCTAACGTGCATTTCATTTCAGGATTGCATGGGCCTTTGGCTGGAATACCTTGAGAAATTCTTAACTTTACAGGATGTTTCTCAAAACCCTTCATGATCCCATGGTTCTGGACCCCTAGAATCCCTTGACAGTCCCGACATATCCCTGGAGTCTCAGTGCGGGCTTCCCCTCTGCAAGCATTAGGATGCTTATGGTGGCCCCAACATACATTTCAAGTTTCTATAGGTCCCATTACACGGAGCCCCAGCAGGGTAGCCCAAATTGGGGGAAACCACCATGTGGGCATTTCTCCAAATAGTGCCTGTCCAATCCCTGACAAGGACCCCCCCATATTCCACCCTTTTAATTTTCTATGTTTCTGTAGGGTACCTTACCGGCTCCCATTTTGAGCAACTACCATGTACCTCAGTCTTTCCAAACCAACAACCCCAGACCCTAAGCTTAAACCCTCGAAAAGAAGCGCAGTTTAGAAAAACCCTAAGCCCCAAACTGTGTTGCTCCCACATCTGCAGCACTGCCCGAAGCCAAGCTCCGTTAAACCTCCTTAATCGCCTTAATCCCCTTCCCCTTGTAATTGCTGCTGTGCGATGCGCGTGTCGAAATAGAAGTTTCCATTTTCTTCCCATTATCCCAATAGAGCTATAGTCTAAACTCCTTAAAGGGGGTTATATAGGGGATCATACTATGGGGTACTATAGGGGTATTAAGGGGGATACTAGGAGTTTAGACATTAGCTCGTATAACCCCTGTAACCCCTATATCTACTTCAGGGGGACCTGCGAGCCCTAAGCTCTCCGGTAAAAAAAGGAGCTTCCAGCGCACTTGTCACGGAAGATCAAGAAGTACTTCAAGGTGTGGGGCCCTGTCGGGGTTTAGGGTTTAGGATTTAGGGTTTAGGGTTTAGGGTTTTCAAGAAGTACTTCAAGGTGTGGGGTTTGGGGCCTCTCTTGCATCAAGCTCCCCCGAAGCTGTGAGGCTCATGCAGGAGTTTCCGAAAAATTGCCTCTACCCTAAACCGGAAACGCAAACCCTAATCCTAAACCCTAGACACCTAAACACTAAACCAAAACTCTCATAGGGATCCCCAGACTTCCTTGCGTAAATCTCATGTACTTTGGCCCTAGGGTCCCTAAGGGCTCTATTTCTTAAGACCACCATACGGGTTACATAGTATATTGGGGCTATATTGGAATCATGGAAAAGAAAATCGAAACTACTATAATGGGTTATATAGGGAATATAGGATATATACATATATATATATATGTATAGATATAGGATATATATATATATAGATATAGTTCATTACAGGGCTCCTGACTTCTGCAAGTTGCAGCTTGTGCTGGGGAGATTTCGTTCGTCGTCTGGGTTGCTGTTAAGGAACTTTTTATATAAACATAATTACTACAAGTAGTAAGGAAACCCCAGCACTTGCTATGTACCCATAGATATGGTAACGCAAATTAGGTTCCTTAACAGCAACCCAGTCATACTGGATTCGAAGGTGTTCAATGCAAAGATCAGGCCGGGGGTTGGGTGTCTCGCGGAAAACGTGCGGGAACTTAGGGTTTGGGATTCTCACGACCCACTGCCCCAAAACCCTGGACCCTTAAACCGAGGGGTTTAGGGTTTAAGGATTGGGAGTGCTATCCTCAGAGTCCTGGCAGCTCATGTTTCTGGGGAACTTTCAGGCAGGTGGCTTTCTCTCCTCTTCCCATATCAGCCTTATGCTAACCTGGTGCCACCTAGTAATTCCGCGCTGGGAGATCTCCATACCTTCCAAGACCAAGGAGCCCGAGAAGCCACCATTTTAGAGGTTCATTTGGACGTAGTATCTGGGCACACGTGGAGAAGCTGACATACAGACAGTTAGGGCTTAGAGGTACAGTAAGGTTCATAACTTCAGGTATAGGTGGTTACTACCCCCCCATCATCTCCCAAGTAGATACCAGCACGGTGACAAAGTGGGATGCAGAAAGCCATCTCTTCGGCATGTGGGGTGTCCCGGAGTTCTTTGAGGTAGGATTATAGTCCCCCTTAAGTAGATAGAATATAGGGTATATGGGCATCTCATTATAATATACCCAAAGCCATATTCTATCTACTTAGGGGGGACTATATAGAGTTTTGATGCACATAGGACGTAAGCAGTATTCAGAACTACCTTGTCCTTGTTGTGTCTTGATGCTTGCCCAGTGTTCTAGATGATCAGGTACTCAAATTCCGGAACTGCCTTGATTCGGCAAAATCTGATTTTTCTCATCGGTGTTTTTCTGAACATCTTTGTCGCTGCAGGACATGGACAAGGACGCAAATGACTCCATCGACTTCCCAGTGCGGTGCTCAGTTAGTCAGGAACTGTCAGGGGAGATCAACCTTATATCAGATCAGGGATTGCTTGGGAGGTTTCAGCTGGTCTCAAACCCTAATTAACCTCTGAATCTCAAACAGCTTTCGGATGGCCTGGCATTCTGCTTGGGCCATGAGACTGCTGAAATCCTGCAGGCTAAGATGAACCCCAAACCCTAAACCCTAAAGACATCCACAGACCATTTAAGATCCATATCTCTGACATGCCGGAGCCTCCCTGAGAGTAGATGCAGCTGAATGTTAGGATCCGTCATAGGGTTTATTTTGGGGTTTAGGGATTAGGGATGAACAAGCCCCCTCATTTTCAAGGGCCTTGATATGAAGATCCCTGCTTTGATCCCTCTTAAGGGGAGGGGCTTTATGGATCACGGGCCTACAGTATAGGGATGTTCAAAGAAAGATTTGGGCTTGCAGAAGGCTTTGGCATTCTCCCCATACAGCGTACGCTGTGGTCTAGGCGGGCTTGCTTTCTGGCTGGGTAGCTCATGATTCGGCGAAAACAGTTCAATCATGCGTGAAATTGCTGGCTTTCGACCCTAAACCCTAAACCCTAAACCCTACCCAATTGGAGGTTCATGGGACTTAATGTCTGCTACTTGTGGCTCGCTTACAAACGCATTCGCGGGCCCAAGAGGAGCTGCCCTCATTAGAAGTAACGCAGGAACCCAAATGAGCCATAATCTAAACTCCTTAAAGGGGGGGGTTAGGGTTTAGGGTTTAGGGTCTAAACTCCTTAAAGGGCGATATAGGGCATTTTATAGGGGACTACCATAGGGGATATTAAGGGAGATCCCAGGAGTTTAGACTATAGCTCAAATGGTTAGGGTTTAGGGTTTAAGGTTTCAAACAATGTGTCTTGTATAATGATTAGATGAGGGTTATATATGCTAATGGGATTCAGGGTCCCTATTAGGGGTCCCTCCTAAAGTCCCTAGAATGTGGTTACTCTTGGGAACCCTAAGGCTTAGTGGAGACCTCTATCTGAGTATTGTTATCCTGACATTTGCAGACCTAGAGTTGACATTTCCAAGATACCTAATACTTGGAGGGACAGGGTGACTTCGTACGTGGGTCAAGAAGGGGGGCAACTAGGGTTATTTCTCGGCTTTTGGGGGTTGTACGGTTGTACGTATACTTGCTAATTCCCTTGTCCTTCCAAGTAGGCCCATGCCGTTCACCCAAGAACGCCCAAACGCAAAAAATGTACGGCCCAAGCAAGAAGAGACTCGTGTACTGGGCCCACAAAGCCTGCACGCAACCCTAAACCTTAACCCCAAACCGCAGACCCTAAACCCTAGACCCCAAACCCTAACACTAGACCCTCAACTTAACTGCTGCGCGAAGGAGTTCTTCGACTGGTCCATGAAGAACAGGTGGACGGAGGTAGCGTGCCCGAGGGGTGTTATCATGGCTAGGATGTTGTTTCATGCACTTGCCTGGGATATATAGGGGGAGAGCGAGAGAGAGATATTTATGTATACATAAAGATATACGTATAGGGATTTAGGGGAATGGAAAGGAAAAGGGAATTACATGATATAGGGCAACTAGAGACATATTCCCATTGTGGTACGGTGTAAGAAGGGATCTATAATGTTAGGGGGTGTCAGGGGCTTCCATATTAGGAGGAGGGGATTACGAGAAATTCAGGGGACTAAAGAAGTCGAAGAGGGTTTCGATGGGATTGTTCCATACGCACGCACATGAAAAATCAGGGCACGATGCCACACGGAGGATCGGATCCCGCATGCTGGCTAGTGTTGAGAGTTTATGGTTTATAGTCTGTGCTTTAGTGGTGCAGCGTTTTCGGTTCTGCGTTTACATTTGGGGCTGGCATGAAGGCTGCATGCATTGTAGTGTCCCTGATCGTGACATGCAATATTCGGGCTTATATATTAGTAGTGGACGGAGGAGAAATCCTGCACCACCTAGGACCCCAGAATATGGTCATTATGCATTGAACCCTAACCCACGCATAGCTATAGCAGACATTATGCCAGCAAGCCCGTGGCCACCAAATTCTCCTTCCAATGCAGCTATGTGACAGTTTAACTTATTGGTTCTTAGTAGGGAATAAGGAAGTGTATTGCATAGGGCTTGGGGTTTAGTGTCTGGGGCTTAGTAAGGAATAAGGGAGCATGTTCTATCGGGACTATATGGGGATCATATTCCCTTGATTCTCCCCTAAGCATGATCCCATATGATCCCCTCACCTGCTACACCCCCCCCCCCCCTTCTTGATAAGTATTCGCCCTATAGTGGGGGTGGGTGGGTGGCTTCAAATAACGGGGGGATTGTGTGAGATGCCTTTTGTTGAGGTTTCAGGATGTGGAGCCTCGAGTTTTGGAACGTACGCATGATATCCCCCCTAAACCCTAGACGCTAAGCCCTAAACCTAAACTCTTTTTCATACATGTTTTGGTACTTACAAGAGGTTTTCACGAAGGCTTCCTGAATGCTCACCCTCGAGTTGCTGCATTAGCATCCTGAGTCTCTGGGTGTTTAACCTGCAAACCTTTGGGTGTACATATACGTGTGTGTGTGTATGTATATATACACATATATGTATATACAGTAGTTTCCCCGAATAGGGGGACCCCAAAAAAGACACCAAATGATTATGGTCCTTACTATTGGGACCCCCAAAAGGGTAACCCTGATTTTAGGGAACTCCATACATATATATGTATATGTGTATCTGTGCATACTCCTATTGTATGGAAATGGCTAGCATTTTCGGGGACCAGGAAGCTGAGCAACTGGGCATCAGGTTGTTGGTTGAGGCTCGGGCTAGGCATGCGTGGACCTCTTCGATTGCAACTTGAAGTCATGGAAGGGCAGTGAACTGGTTAGGGGGTGACAGTTGGGACTCTGATGGATATCATTTGGACAATGCGTCTGCCAGCGTGGTCCAAGTATCGTACAAATTCGAGGAAGGGTTCTCAACATGGGAGCTTCTCAGAATGATGCTTGTACAACCCTGAATTAGGTCTTCCACAATCTTCTTACTTTCCCTACATGTTCCTTAGGGTCCGTAGGGTCCCCCATGTTTTGAGAAACTCACTCATTATGGCATGACTGTTATTATGGCAACCCACCCACTTGCTGATCATGAAATTCTTCTGTGCTTTGGCACCCGAAACCCTAAACCCTGAACATATGTTGGCTTGAGGAGTTCCTGGCCTTGGACGACAAGGACATGGAGAACAGGAAATCTCGGCATCGCTTAACATGGACTTGGGGGAGGTGACGTAAGTGTTTAGGGTTTACGGCTTCGGGGGGGGGAATGGGGAGGAGCCGGTTTCTAAAACGCTAAGCCATGAACATTCTGGGCTTTCTAGGGCTTCATTTTCGAAGCGCTTCACGGGTCGCACCCAGGCCCGGCGCCCAAGCATGGCCACGCCAAGCCAAAATCAAAGCACTCAAAATCCAAATACTTTCTAGCCCACCTTAGCCTTGCACGGCCCTAGTACACTCCTAGCCATAGTCACTAGTCACGCTACAGAAGCCTTATGTAAGCCTTATGGGTACCCACTACCTGAGAACACCCCAATTGAAAATTCCCCCCTTAACTATCAAAGCCGAGCCGAAGCTTCCAAAAGTCTTACAGGCTTAGGGCTTCAAAGCGTAGGGTCCAGGCTCCTGGAATAAACATCGTCTCCGTTGGGACGTTGAGAACCCATTGAAAACATGAGACCAATATTGGTCAGTATTCCTTGGTTGCAGTCCCAAGTGTTTTTGCTTCAGCCTCAAGCCCAAACCTTAAACTCTATATAGTCACCCTTAAGTAGATAGATTATGGGATATATGGGAATCTTTTCATTATATACCCACAGCCATATTCTATCTCCTTAAGGGGAACTATACCCTGAATCCTACTCACGTCAAGCTTTGTGAAGCCGCGCAGCCTCTTACACGCAGAATCCTACCGCGCTTGCATGGCTCAGTGAAGTAGGAGGGAGAAGCCCTGAAAGCAGGCGCTGAAACAGGCGCTTGCTGGGGGCTTGCAAGGTTTGCCGTTCTTAGGCTGCCTAGAAGATTTTTAGGGTTATTGCAAAAGGGTTCAGGGTTGGGTTGGGGTCCATATTGGTATTTTGTAAGTTGCATACTATGAAGGTTGCTTAAGGGATTCGAGTGTGTCTTGTCCGTAGATGAGCCTTGCGCAGCTCTAATTGTGTGAATGTAAGGTTGTCAGGCCCCTATCGTACACAGTCCCCATCAGCCCTTGTAGAAACCACGTTTGGTGTAACTTGTTTTCTCTGTTACGGGGCTTTCTGCTGCAGAGATCAGGAACTCAGCTTTGGGGGTAGTCATTGCGCTGAAAGAAACACGTGAGTTGCTCCAAAAACGTAGATGCCTACCTTAGGGACCTGAGGGACTGGAGATTGACCCGTGCCCGTCTTGATTTTATAAACCCTCCACCATCCTAAAAATGAATGAATGCCTCATGAGACAATGGTGGTACATCGTGAGTATTTGCTATTACCTAAACCCTAAGTCCTTCGTTGTTAAGGGTGGGGGTTTCAGTCTTAGGGAGGCGATGATCGTGGCCCCCCTCTTGGAATTATAATCTAGGGGCCTCACTCGGACATTGCGTTTCTACAGTAGCCGGAACGCGGTTCTGCAAATTTGGATTAGATAAGAGGGGTTTGTGCCCTAAGGCATAAAAGAGCGCTCGTTGGATGGTCCCGTTTGCACGGTGTGCGCCTGCTGTGCGCAGAACTTACTTCGGCTTAGTAGGGAATATGCCCTAAAGTTCTAAAGTGACTGGGGGCTAGTATGGAATAAGGGAATACATTGCAAAGGGACTATACAAGGATCACATTCCAGTATTCCCTGGTAAAATATACCATAATTTTGTAGTGTGATATACCATGGTTTACTATAACATATTATCCGTATCAGTACTGAGAACCAGTAAGAAAATTCCTAGGACAGCCAGCAGCAAACCTTGCCTGCACCGCTACCCGCAGGCCAGTCGTTACCCGGCCCAAAACCAGGTGGTAGACCCACACCCTCATTCCCTACTAATAACCAGGAAGCTAGATACTGTAGAGCTAGACCCACAAAATTGAGGGTTTAGGGTTTAGAGTTCAGCCAGACAGTTGTAGACGCAAACCCCGCGACTCTAAACCCAGGTCACGCCCAGAATCCTAAACCTCACACATGAAAAGGACTCTAAATGGGAACCCAACACAGGGAACCACAAGAATATAGTCGGAATATGATAGGTATACACTTACCACGGTCCTCATACTCTTACTATATTCCTTGGGGGTCCCTTTTGCGGATCCCTACTAGAGTCCTTGTACACATACGGTCAACTTCCAGCCCTGTGGGGTGTGTGAACCTCCAGTTGTAGTTCTTTGCCAGGAAGGGTCTTGCGTCAGCAAACTCAGGGAATTTCTCCCTCCCCTAGTTTCCCTCCGTATATTTTGATACTATATTGGGGGTAGGGGTGGGGGGATAGGCAGGCAAAGTTAGGGGAAAGGGAATTACGTACCCCAAGCCTGGAGCTACGATTGGAGGTTTGTTTGGTTGACCAAACGTCTCACCTTTGTTGTTTAACCTTAAACCCTGAACCCTGAACCCTAAACCCTTCTGGTTGACCAAACGTCTCACCTTTGTTGTTTAAGCTTCGGCCTCATCCGCCAAAGATGATCTGGGCGACTCGGGTGCATTCAGAGCTTCGTGCTAGTTACGATTATCACTATTGTACTATTATTATTCCTACTTTTATTACTAGTATTATTACTATTATTGTTACTATTATTATTACTATTACTATTATCACTATTATTACTATTATTATTACTCGGCTGGTCCCATCTCTTTTCAATAGTCCTTCCCCTCATGATAAAACTCCTCGCCCCGTCATGCATATTCCTCCCATTATGGCCAGGTACTAGATGGGGAACGAGGGAGTGGATTAGTTCAATTCTGTGGGGTTGTCAAAGCTCACCGTCTCGGCAAGGCACACGTCGAAAGGGGCATGATAAGCACGAACCTCGGCCTCTGAGCAGTAGGATTTTTGTCAAGTTCTTTATACAGCCAATCGCTCAAACCAAACCGAAGCAACATAATTCCTACTTGAGGGGACCTATTCTCATTCACTTACAACTGATTTGGCCACTGTGCTGGAGCCCAGGAACTACACTGCTGACATGATCCAGCCAGAAGAGAGCCCACCCAAGACCAGAGAGGCCTAAAGCCGGTGCTTTGGGTTTAGGGTTTACCAGGTTACTAGGTGTGAAGCCTTTTTAAACAAGATATTGCTCTTAATCCCTGTATAATCAGCATACTTTGTGTTTGATAGAGCGCCCAAACCTACCCTATGCTGGATACTAAAAATCCTGCATGACCCCAAGTACCCTATATGATGGGAATTGTGGTGCTATAGTATACTAGGGTCTTGCAGGATTTTTAGAATCCAGAGTAACCCTAAACCCCAACCCTAGTTTAGGATAGGTATGGCCTCAGAGGCTTTCAGCCTATAATCTACCTCCAGGATCGCGGGTCCATTTGGAGTGTCAGGGGACCTACCAGGTAAATTACCAAGTGGATTGTAAGCAGGCCAGCAAGTTTTTTTGGGCCTTCGGTCAAGGACACAGGCACATGGCCTGGCCTCGTATCGATGTCTGAATTTGGATTGCAGTCTGAGTGCAGGTCCTGACATGAACACGGATTTGGATTATGTGCGCATGCTTGACCCTAAACTCAAAACACGGTTGAAATTGTATGCCTATTTTTCAGAAGTCGAGCGTGGTCGTGCGGGATGTTCTCCAGCTCTCTGAATATCTCTAAATGTTGAGCCTTTTTGGCATACCAACTTAACTGACCTTTTTGGGGTACGAAACGGGGACCTCCATTTTCAAGAGCGTGCAAGATGACAAGGGATTGTTAGAGGGTTCCGGGCAAGAAATGGTGTCGTTAAACATATGAGTGTTCATGAAGATGCTTGTGCGCTAGTTGGTCCTCGTAAATTCGCATCTAACTGCCTTGGTGGCTCCTTCTGAGGATCTACAAGCCCATTCTTTCCCATAGGTCACAAAGTTGTCCAGGTGCTGGGCACGTGACCCCAAACTTCGCAGCCTACATGCCAAGCCCTTGGCCCCAAATCAGGCACCACCAAACTCTCAACCCCACTGCAGATGTAGAGAAATCCCGTAAAGCCTATAGCATCCATGTGGTAGATAGACTATGGCCTATGGGGTATCCGGGGATCTTGTCAAGGCTTTGGGGAATTCCATATTCTATCTACTCAAGGGGGGGCTATAATTCAAGCCTTCGACCCAGACCTTATCCCTATTGCTCCAAAGACCCCTTTTCAGGTGGCCCCCGCCTTAGTAGCCGCCAATCCCCGCCGCTCCCGTGCGGAGCCGGCGGCGCGGCGAACACCGCGGCGCACGCCGCGGGCCATGCCTGTACAGCACGCGGCTTGACCCCAGGGATGCATCGGGATCACAAAGATATTCTATATAGAGGTTTTCTGAGGGAGCATCTAGGGGCCAAACTCCCATGAATGGAGGCTCATACGATTTACTTGTAGTAGCTGCCTGGCTCCAGGTCTAGGGTCTAGGGTTCTGTACTGACGGGGCTTCGTTGTAAGTGGGGCCCCGGGCTAGAATCCGGCTAGCCTCGTGAAGGCTAAGCATAGGGCTGCAAGGTACATATTGAGCAATAGTCTAAACTCCTTAAAAGGGTTGTATAGGGGATTATGTAGGGGAGTATTATGGGGGGTATGAAGCGGGATACGAGGAGTTTAGACTGTGGCTCATGTGGCTCTGGCTGTTGCCACTTCTGTCGGACGACCTACGCGAGTCCACGCTCACCCGTCCCTCCCTGTCCACAGTATGGAGGAGGGTTGGAACGCGAGACGACTGACAATCTGTGCTGGCACATAAGGGATAAGTGGGTTTCCCTTCAGAAATGACATGTGCTAGTAATTATGCTGAATTCAAGTTCCAGGAACATGGTGTGGCGCCCCACAACCTGAACCGGACATTTCGTTGTTCAACTTCTGTTTCCTATCTGTTTGTAAATATCATTGGCTGGAGCGGGCTGATAGGATGTTGGCTTCCTCTGGTTAGTTCAAAGCTTCCCGGATCCTACTTGCTACTTGGTGAAGAGAAAAGAGCAGACCCTCAGCCTAAGCCTCAATTAAATCCTAACCCTAGGCCCCAAACCCCGGTTTTAAGGCTATAACGCCGTCCCGACTGGGCCATAGCATTGTCATCGACAAGACTGGCATGGTCGAAGCTTGCCTCAAGTTATGGGAGTCCCAGCAGTACGTGCCTTAGAGGGGACTTACTGGGAGTTTGGTAGTTTCCATACATTGGGGGCCTGAATATAGATCCCACCATATTATAGTCCTTATTACTGGGAACCCCAAAATGGCATCCTTAATTTTAGGAAGCTACGACTTAGGGCTAAAGGAAGAGAGGCTCCCCAAAATGCATATCCTGTCAAAGGGGTTCTGCACGGGCTTGTCTTGGGATATTTAGCGCTTAGGGTAAACGGATTAGAGTTCAGGGCATGGGGTTTCCAGACATTGCACTCCCTTATCATGGGCTCGATGATATTGAGGCCAAAATGCAGGGGTGTAGGGGGGTGAGGCTCAACCCCCAAACCCAAAACTTAAAACCCTGAACCCTAAACCCTAAGCCTTAAACCCTAAACCCTAAACCCAAACCCAATTTTTAAAGCCGGGGGCCTCAAATTGCTCGAGGTTTGCCGGCCAGCAGAAGCTTTCGAATCAATTTATAGGGGTTATATAGTGAGAATGGAAAAGAAAATGGAAACTACTATTTAGGGTTTTGGGTTTGGGGTATATAGTCCCCCTTTAAGAGAAAGAATATGGGGTATATGGGGATCTTATTATTATTAGAATAGACCCAAAGCCACATTCTATCTACTTAGGGGGAATATAACCCTAAACTCTACTTGAAGGTGCATGGTAGTAACGACTTATAGGTGGGCTTAGAACCTTACTTATGAGCAGGGTAACCCCTTTAAGGCCAGTAATTCAAGTAAGATCATAAGCCCAGTTATGAGTAGTCGCTAGTCTCTATGAACCTCCTAGTAGCTGTAGGGCTACCATCCCTAAACCCTAAACCCAACGAAAGTGCCCCTATGACCGTCATATGATTATCATACGAATAGGGTCCTTGTCTTGGGTTACCAATTGAATGGGGGTTTCCCAGAATGTTTTCCAAAATTAGGGGAGCTTTCTTGGGCGTCCCAGTCATAAGGAGTATAGTATCTTGGTGTCGATATTGGGGTTCCCCTATTTTGGTAAACTACCTTTTAGCTGCAGAGACTGCGTCTTGACAGATCCGAGGACGTCGAAGCGTTTACGCCAAGGCGCTCGAGTTGGGCGTAGGTCGTCTAAGCTTCCCTTGGCGGTAACACTGGAATATCAGCAGGGTGTGGTGAAGGCTTGCTTCTTTCCTACTCCCCTTCCCAGGATGTCAGACCACCCCAATGTAGTATCACAACAAAATAGGGAAGTTTTGTTATTGTTGGCAGTTGGGGGTTTATTATTGCGTGGAGATGCTTAGGAAAATGCGTCACACGGCCTCCACAAGTCAGGGTATGAGTTATCCAGCTGCATTTTTCCCAAGGTTCCGGGCACCGAACTTAGCATCAATCAAGGTGGCTATGGGACATGTCTGGCTTTTCAACCTCGGACAGTCCTCTATGGTTAAGGATGGTTCAGAACTTACACTTGCTACAGGATAGGGTTGAGAGCCTATCAGCCCCAAACCCCACACCAGTAGCCTCAAAGTTTTTGGTTTACTTCTGGCTTGAGATCCGTCTTACACCCCCAAGATCCGCACGCGGAGCGGCTTCAATCTGTGTCCAGAGTTTTTGGTGTAGGGTCGCCAAGATTTTCGTGTTTGGCATAGACACTGTACAGCATGCGGGCATGGCGACCATGGCTTGCATGCTCGCACCCTGAATTTTTGAGGTCCTAGACCTTGGGTAGACCCCCCCAACCCTGTAATAGTGACTGTAACGGACAGTAGTGATTACGTGAGAGTCCTCGTATATTCCGAAGATAGCACTATCACAGGGTGACCTCTAACCTTCAAGTCGAAGCTTTGTACATAAGTGTGGAATAGCATCGCCATGATAACTGCGATGGTTCGTGTAATGTCTTCAGCTTGTGCGAGCGTGCATGCGTCTTTGCCCATGTTAGGTATCCTGCATACTTGTTGGGGCATTCGGATCCTTATCATATTGAACCCTGAACACTTCCCCCAAGCCATCTGGCAGCATATCCTGCCAGAACGCTGTCAAATCTCCGTTTACTTCTTCCCCCACTGCCACCCCCTCCCCCGCTGACGTCCGAGCCAAGTTTCACTGCTTTCCTTCATTTCAGCACTATCTAACCAGGAATAATAGTAATAATAATAACAACAATAGCAATAATAGTAATAATAGTCCTAATAGTAATAATAATAACAACAACAATAGCAATAATAGTAATAGTAGTCCTAATAGTAATAATAGCAATAATAACACCTTTCGGGGGTGTGGACGGCACCTGCCAGACTGGGGCTTCTCTCTTCCTATTTACTGAGGGTCAAGTAGGGAATAAGGGAATACATTATATGAGGATAATACATAGTAGTCCCTTATTCCCTACTAGCCACCAGTACGGATTGGGATGAAGATGGCCGGAGTCTAGAATCCAGAAATGGCATGGCTGGGAACAATTGTGGCCGCTCTGGTGGGCTTAGGATCCGTGTCAATTTATACTGTGCTGCTGTCACATCTCATCAGTACTCTTACCACTACTAGTGTTGATAGACAAAATCTGCACCCTGCGAATTATAAGGACGCACTATACTTAGGGTCTTGTCGGACTTTGTCAATCAACAGTATGAACATCAACAGTACATGCTAGTACATGCTTGTCATTGGCACCTGAAGCTTGTGGAGTTCTGATTGCTATCCTTGCGGTGATGGACCGAACGCTCCCTGCCGCAGCCATTTTGGCTGAGTTTGTTTAGGCGCCTTCGGGGGAAGTCGTGGCGGCGCCCAGGTGACGAACAAAGAGATGGCGGCCGGCCGCTTCGCTGGCAACTTAGGAGCGTTTTTGTATTCTCTCCACAAGCTTGCCCGTATGATGCCTGAAGGGCATCCCGGACCTAGAACTTCTTCAAACAGTCATATAGCCCAAGATTCTTCAGGGTACACCTTAAGAAGCCCCACATCTAGCCTTGAAGTCCTGCACTGTATCCTAAGAGACAACATTGGGAATACTCAGCGTTAGGGCGGTGGGGGGTTTTATACCAGCCACCATGGGCTATTAGACCTTAAGGGTACCTTAATCTAGGCACCAGCCACCAAAAAAAA
>CAJNIZ010000980.1:93437-106738 GCA_905231905.1 Symbiodinium pilosum
AGGGTTTGGGGTCTAGTGTTTATGGTTTACGCTTAGAAGGGTCATGCTGCATGAAGAGAGCCCTTTTTAACATGGCTCAGAATAGTGGGGAGGTAACTACTGGGTGAGCAATGCTTTCTTCATGTATCCAGTTGCTGGCTATCCAAGGTCTTGCGCACCAGGTGTTGCAAGAAAGCTGCTGGATCGTAAGCACGAAGGTTCAAAGCCACCACCACAGATCTACATTGGGTACTGCTCCCACTCATTAACAGCTGGATAACCTTCATAACATAGTTATATAGAGCCCTCAAAATATGATCCCTATTACAGACTGTTAATGGGGTCAGGGCCCAAGGTCCACATCCGAAAATAAAAGGTGCTAGCGCCTAAACCTAGAACGCCAAGTTGAAGACCCTCAGACAACAAAGCCTGACTGGTAAGATTCAGGAAAAGACACTGCAAAACCCTAATCCCAAACCCTAACCCCCAAAGCCTGGAACCCTGAACTCAAACTCTTAAAGCTTGAACCTTAGCCGCTAAACATGTACCAGGCCCGTAAACCCTAAACCTTAAACCTTAAACCCTAAACCCTAAACCCTAAACCTTAAACGCGAAACCCTCAACCTTAAACCCCAAACCTTAAACCCAGAAGCCTACACCCCAAACTGAGGTGGATCTCTCCAGTCTTGCTGGCAACATCACAAGCAAGGTTGCCATCCATGCCTTGCAGCCTACTGGTAGTTAGTAGGGAATACGGGAGTGAATATATATATAGAGAGAGAGAGAGGGGGTTTAGGGTTTCGGGTTCAGGCTTTAGCGTTGAGATTTTAGGATTTGGGTTTTAGGGTTGAGAGTAAGGGAATCTACTGTACAGGGAGTATGTAGGGATTGTATTCCCTTATTCCCGGCTAGCCACCAGCAAGGCAAGCTATCATCTCAAGGCGCAAGTCCGTGCAGAAGGAAAAGCATGATACAGAGGCAAAGTTATGGTTCTGTTTGGAGCTGAATGGCCTTGATGGTGTGGAGGCCGACATTTCGCATGCGAACATTTGGGAGCGGACCTGTGCAGGATGGCGGCGTAGATCTACATGCAAGGCAAACAAGATCCCTGTCCTGGAGCTGTCACTTTATCCATTAAGATCAATGTCTGTGCCTTCTAATAGAGGCAAGGAGATATTGTCGATTCTCAAGTCGAACTCCGCCTCTAACAGATGTGCTGGGCAACCGCTTGCTATGAGCGTTGATGAGTTTCAGCTGTACTGCATGGAATCACGCGAAGCGGCTGAACTTGGGGCAGATCGCAAGAAGCTAGGCTTCTGTTTAGCAAAGAGGTCTAGCCCGAAGCCCTAAAACCTATAGTCCCCCTTAAGTAGATAGAATGGGCTTTGGGTATATTATAATAAGATCCCCATATACCCCATATTCTATCTACTTAAGGGGGACTATAGGGTTTTGTCCATGTACGGCTCAAGGTCATGATGCTTAGTTTAGGGTTTAGGGTTAGGTTTAGGGGCTGAGGGGATTGGGATTTTCAGCTTACGTGTTCAGGGATAGGGTCTCGCCGATGGCATTCGGAAGCTGCTTGCAGTGCCCTGGTTTGCCTGAAGAAGTTTCCAGATACTGGAGGGTTTATTGGGTCCTAAACCCTAAGCCCTAAACCTTAAACCCTAAACACCCCAAACCCAAAAACTCTTCTGTGCCTGACTTGAAAAGGCTTCATTCCTAAACCCTAAACCCTCTTGTACAAGTACCACTCAAGAACAGCCAGCTTTGTCTGAGACCCTAAACCCTAAACCCTAAAACCCAAGACAGCCGAGGAATCATGAGACCTTTGGGAAGGAGACAATTGCAGAAGGCTGGTCATTCGAGAGGAACATGGAAGCTCGGCTCCCCAGTCTGGGTTGCTGTTAAGGAACTTAAATTAAGTTACCATAATGGGTATATATATGTATATAGTACACAATAGGGTTTCCCCAATATAGTAACTTAATTTAAGTTCCTTAACAGCAACCCAGTAGTGAAAAAACGTTTTGGGGTTTGGGGTGTAAGGCTTAGGTTTTAAGGTTTCATGTTTAGGGTTTCAGATGTATGGTTCCAGGTGTAGGGTTTAAGGTTCAAGGTTGTTCAGGGGTAGGAGTTTTGCGTCAACAACGTGCAGGTATATCCTGCCGGCGGTACAGTGACCTCAGTCATCCGGTTGTTTACCTACTCAGTCTCCCTGGCCCCCCCAAGGAGACATGAGGAGATTGCAACAGTTCTCTCCCGTGCCCATGCCTTGTACTTGTTTGTAGGCGTACCATTCAGTTGCAACTGCTGAAAACATGGCCAAACAGCTTATTCCTGTGCGCTAGACCCTGGCCCTAGATCATGCAAGTCGGGGTTAGTGATTTGGATTGGAGGCTGACTGCCCCTGAGCATTCTAGAAAACCATGCACTTTGGGGGTCGACTTTCCACTTCACAGCCTAGAGGGTGAAGGGGAACTATCTCAGGATCCAGATATCATGCGGAAGCGACGTCCCGGAAGGTAGTAAGCCCTATTTAATTGCAGTACCCGCAAGCATGGACCTGCTGCAGCAATAGAATGGGGGCTCCGGACATCTTATACATGTATGCCGTGTGACTGATCCTTGGAGAAATATCCAATGAGATAGCATTTGTGATCAGTCAGTTTTCTGACTGAACCCTAGAGCCCCTAAACCCTGAGCCTAAATCTTAAGTTCATGTTAGACCTTGAATACTGCCTCCGCCTAGTCATGTGCACACGCTTTTGCACACGGATAACATGTAGCGAGTACTTTTACACAGCCATGGGTTACCCTGGCATAGATTCCTAAACCGTAGACCCTAAGTCCTAAACCCTTAACCCTAGATTCTGAGAGTTCTGAACTCTAAACACCAAACCCTACACCCTAAACCCCGAATCCTAAACCCCTGACCCTAAACCATAAACCCAAAGCTCTGAACCCGAAACCTCACACCCTCAAACCTGAATCCTAAACCCTAATCCCTGAATCCTAAACCTTAAACCCTGAATCCTAAGCCCTGAATCCTAAACCCTGAATCCTAAACCCTGAATCCTAAACCCTAAATCCTAAACCCTAAGCCCTAAAATTGATCCCGAAGCAACGGAGGAGGCCAACCTGCTTCTGAAGCACACTGCCTTCTCGAGGCCGCTCTCTGTCCCCGCGGGCCAGCCCGTTGCTGTCCTAGTTTTGGGGTTAAGGGTGTGTGGTTGGGGGGGCTTGGGGTTTAGGGTTTAGGGCGTGGTGTCTTGGGTGCAGAAATTTGGATTTAGGGTTTCGAGCTAAAGGTTTAGGGGCTGTCACTCCTAGCTACGGTTTACCCGTGCTCTTTTAGCGGCCAAGATTTCATGGATAGTGCTTCCATATATAGAGAGTGAAGGCATGGAATATCGACAGGACTATAGGGGCCAAGAAGAGACTACAAGAAAAATGCGCACCCCCCCCCTCCCCCCCCTCCTCCCCCATACCCTGCTAGTCGCACAGTAACTGTTGGGGTCACTTTGCTTGAGGTGCTGTACGCAGGCTAAGCCTGGACTCTTCCAATGCCCAGATGCTTACCAAAGAATGTTTACAGTTCAGAGAGCCACAGAAGAGTTGTTGATTTTGCGGTTTCAGGTTCGCAGTTTCCATGGCGTTTATGACGGTATCCGTCTAGATAGAACGACGAAGGAAGACCATAGCAAACTGACACAACCTTAATCGCTTAGTGTCTTGGGCTTGTATATGTCAGACTGCAAGTTTGTTGCACATGCAAGTTTGTTGCACATCCCACGTTGAGGCCAAAATTCTCGCCAAACTTTAACGGACCTAAACTTTCAACCCTGTCGAGAACCCCAAACCTTCCGGCAGTTTCACGGGCGGTCTCTTTCCCGAAGGAGATCAATGCTTAGTGAAAACGTTTGGTTGGATAGACACTTCTAGGCATGTCAGAAGAAAACATTGGCTCTCCTGAAAACATGCTCAGTTTTGCTTGCTAAAACTACCGGCAAGTAGCTAAAGACTCGTCACTCTCTATCTGGAATTCCACTGCAGAATAACGGGAATAGGGATATCTCACTGAGATAGGAAAATCTTTGTGCATGCTCATGCAAACCACCAAATAATCATTTCGACAGCCACATCCATGTTATGGAGATTGCCCTGAACTTTTTTAAAGACCGGGTCCCTATACCGGGGTTCCTATCATAAGTCGGTTCTTCGTGTTTATTTTACGAATTGGGGACAGAAAACCCGAAGCCCTAACCCAGGGGCCAGTAATTTAGGCCAAGTCGCATAAATGAAGCCGCGGCAGTTTGACTCTCACCATGCCACTTCAGCGGCGGATGTTGGACCATTCGGGTTAGAACGGTTTAGGGTTTAGGGGTTAGAAGACGGTGAGAAGCTGCATGCTGTGAGCGTGTTGTCTATTCGACATATCTCAAAAACCCCTGTATCCAGTTTCTATTGAGCGTGTTATTTTATTCGACATATCTGAACTACCCAGAATCCACTTTCTATTCATGTTCCATGTTTCTTTTCCATGTGATTTGCCCTTTTGGTAGATTATTCATTGGGGCAATATTTCCCCCAAAAAACGTACTGAATCCATGCGACGCCAGACAAACCTATGCTTCCGTGCCCACACAGCTGGTCAGCTAGGTTCAAGCCCTTCAGATCTCACAAGGGCCGTTGAAGGGGCAGGAGAAGCCTCAGAAGATCGTCAAGCAGGAGAAGCCTGAGAACAAGCATGAGAAGAAGGACACAAAGGAAACAAAAGACAAGAAAGAGAAGCTTGAGCAGCAAGAACATCTTTTTTGGCCCATGGATTCGTCCTAAAGCACAAGCCCTAACA
Organism: Symbiodinium pilosum; assembly: GCA_905231905.1. NCBI lineage: Eukaryota > Dinophyceae > Suessiales > Symbiodiniaceae > Symbiodinium > Symbiodinium pilosum. The sequence goes on from CAJNIZ010000980.1 coordinate 98,272, forward strand.
GATCTGTCATGATACATTGTGGCTTCATTCATGCTTCAGCAGTTTTGATTCATTGAGGGTTTGTCAATCCAACCTTCCGTCTTCATTGTATTTGTTCGAGGATTTAGGGTCTAAGGGTTTGAGGGCTTCGGGCGAACCGTAAGGTTCCAATACAATTTTTATACTCTGGGGATCCGTTATACTAGTGGTCGTTAATGGGTTGTTTTGGGAGTATAGGGTACTTATGTACTTTGGCCTCTTACACTAGGTACCCCAGTAGTACCCTTTTCCCCTTTTTATTGGGGGTCTCCTTATGAAAGCTAAATATCCGGAAAACGGGAACCTTTTTTTTTTTAAGGTGTTACTGGGGAACCTAGTATCAGGCTTAGTGGGGTTTCTTGGTGAGTCCAATCAGACTCCCACTGACTTATTTTTTTAAAGCCGAGAGGGTTGAAAGAGCCCTAAGGCCTGAACCCTAATAAGCCCAAAACCTTAAACCCTTAACCCTAAGCCCTACATCCTAAACCTTAAACCCACTCAGTTTTCCACAGCGTAGAGCTGTAAGTCAAGGCATTCAGATCTTTCAGGTGCTACGCTGATGAAGGCTTTCCCGATCGTGGCCGTACTGTGCATTTGTTTCGTTGCTGAGCCTTCTTGTTTTCATCTGCGATTATCCTTGCCATGCTTGCCTCTTGCCATTGTCTTGGTTTTTCTACAGCTCCGGCCCGCAGTGCTCCTCCTGCTGCTGCTGTTGCTGCTGCACGGCCATGACCATGATCTTGACGGCGGGACAATTACCACAGCTGTACCATTGTTCGCTAATATGTGCAAGTACTAATGTAGCATAAGCTTTGTTTCCACTATGCCAAGACGTTTCCAACAGCAGGTATCATTACAAGCCAGAGCATTAGAACCTCAACCAGATCACTTAAACCTGTTCTTCTAGAACCTTGGATGAAAAAACAAGCCCCCGTAGCCCCCGTAGCCCCCACATTTAGGATCCTGAAGCCCTAAATCCTAGGAAGCGCGAGAAGATTGAGAAGCGTGCGGACAGCCCGCAGAATGCTGCCAAGACAGTGGTGGATAAGACTGTCCGCTTCCTTCTGAACAACACAGCGGTTACTAGGCTCACAAAACGGGCTGAGTTACGGCTTAGGGGTCAGGGCTTAGGGTTCAGGGTTTAGGGTTCAGGGCTTGGGGTTTAGGGTTAAGTCTTCAAGGTTTTGGGGTCCAGGGTTCAGGGTTTGGTGTTCTTGGTCTCGTGTCTAGGGTTGAGCCAGAACGTGTGCGCGGAAGTAGCTTCCCATGTCACAGCCTCTTGCGTACGCACACCCTAAACAGTAAGCCCTGCTGCCCTTCAACCCTAATCCAACAGTCCCAAACCCTAGAATCTTCAAACCCCAAAACCCCAAACCTCAGACCTTTTGCCAAGGTTCTGCGCGCCAGCGACTTTCGCGGCAACGTGAGGGAGTGGCTGCTGGCCATCCATCGCGAAGGAGGATGCGGCTGGACTGAGTTTAGGGCTTGGGGCTCAGGGTACGCCTGAAACCATGGAGCCCTAAACGCTGAACCCCTACTAAACCTGAAGTCAGAAACCCAAAAGCCTTGCATTAAACCCAAAACCCTAAACTCTACGTAAACCCTAAACCCTAAACCCTAAAACCCTCACTCACCCACTCACCCTACGCCTGAGGTAAGGGCGTTGCGGAAGCAGCAGAGTTGATCCGCGTGACTGTGGCCAGCAGCTCCGGTCATCAACTTGGCTGTAGTGTTTAGTGTTTATGGTTTAGGGCTTAGGGTTTAGGGTTTAGGGCTTAGTGTTTAGGGCTTAGTGTTGAGGGCTTAGTGTTGAGGGTTTAGGGTTTATGGACGTAGCAGTGGGGGATTTGGGATGTAGGGGTTTGGGATTCGTGGAACTAAACCTGAGGATCTATGGATGTGGGATTCAGCTTTAGGATGTCTGGTTCTTGGAGTTTAGTTGATTTTCGGGGTTTTGGCTTTGGGTTTTAGGGTGGAAGGTTCTGAATTTTGCAGAGAAGGCTTTCACGTATCCCCTGGAAAACACACAGCCCGATCCTCGACCCTAAACCCTAAACCCTAAGCCCTAAGCCCTAAACCCTAAGCCCTAAACCCTAAACCCTAAACTGGGACTTCAGGAAGGGACCAGGGTCCCTAGACTTTGTTGCATAAACCCAGGCCCCAGAATCACCACGTGGTCTAGGGTGTAGGCCTAGACTGTATCATAGGGTTCCTATTGGGTCATTATTTTAAGTATTACCTAAACCCCAAAGGTATGTAGAATAATTGCCTTTTGGGCTGTTTTAAATGATTTTTGGCCATTGTTCTACCTAATTTTGTGGGTCTAGGTGCAACCATAGCTTAAGTCGTCCACCCATGGTTCCATCTGTCTGAGCAAATGACTATGAGAGTGATGGCCCCCCTAAACCCTAAACCCTAAACCCTAAACCCTAGGTTTAGGGGGTCTGGGGTGCCATGTTAGCAGTTGTTTCTACCCTTTTTGGATATAGGCGGGGATGTACTAGCATGGCCTTGTCCCAACAGAATGAGGCATAAACCGTTAGCTCCAGACTTTTTTGAAGAGGGACTGTTGCTCCTTGCTGCTGAGTGTTCTTCCATTGCGCTGTGCCGTTTGCTCACTCCACCTTCGAAGCTCTTCAGACTAGATGTGCTTGCTTTCCGAAAGAATGCTCTGGAGGCGTGCTTTCTCCATAACCTAAACCCCAAAGCCCTCTACCTTTTCAGAAAGCAACTCTAGACCCCCTCAACAAGCTTATGCATTGCCAGTTTCTTGCTAAGCCAAATGCCTACCAGTGTGGCCTTCTTGAGATCTCTTGATGCTTGACGGTTTAGGGCTTCAGGGTTTTAAGGTTCTAGTTTAGGGCTTGGGTTTGCTAATGCTGCGGCTTGGGTTTGGAGTTTAGGGTTTAGGGCGCTTCCATGTTAGTTGGGCGGGTGCACTTGATTTTTCCTTGTCCCTTCACGTACGGGTGCCACAGAGGCGGGACAGCAGTGAGACCTGTGCTTTACTCCGGTTCGCTGTCAAGAAACTTAAACTAAGTTACCAGAATATGGGTATATAGTAAATATCAATGGGCTTTCCGTATTACGGTAATGTGGCTTGGGCTCCGTAACAGCGGCCAAGAAAAGAGGAAACAAGAGAGCAATTCATACCCTCAGCCCGTGCTCGCTCAAACCTAAATCCTAAACTTCGAAACATACACTGAAATGATACACAAGTGGTCCCAAACCCTACGCTCTGCCCTAAGGCTCTTAGCCTACACCCCCAAAACCCTCAGCACTCTAAACCCCGTAAACCCTAGTTAAAATCCAAAACCTACATTCTCTAAGCCCTACGCTCTGATACTGCAATTCTCTCAGCCTGCAACTCTAATTCCTGAATTCCCTAAGCTTTAAACCCCGAACCCTAAATTCCATAAACCGTAAATGCTGAACCCTACTTGAAGGATCATAGGACCGGACCTAGTGCCTATTTTTAACAGGGCCTGAAATCAACCCGTCTTGGCATCCCCCTAGCTGGGTCCATGTCGTTTATCCCAGTTGTAAGTAGATTATTCGCCCAGTTATAAGTAGTTACTCAGATCCTCTATACCCTAAACCCCTGAACCCTAAGCCCTAAACCCCTAACCTCTAAACCCTAAACCCTAGACCTGAAACCGTCATGAACCTTCAAGTAGGCCTTCAACCTGTCGTCACCTGGACTCAGGCAAGCAGCGTGAAGACGTGACCAAGTGGACTGGGTACCTCAGCCACTGGGCCATGCAAGGGTTATGTGAGCTCCATAGTCCTAAACTCCCTAAAGGAGTTTTATAGAATTTGGGAATTGCATAGGGGTGTATGATTCTAGGGACTATTCAGGGGGATACTAGGAGTTTAGACTATGGGTCATGTAGAAGTGAAAAAACATTCGCGAGGGTTCAGGGCTCCTTGCAAGAGGTATACAGTGGGTGTGTGTGTATAAATAAATGAAAGAATCAGAATAAAGAAAATAAATATACACATAGATGTGGAAGAGAAGATGGAACATGAAATGTGCACTTGGTTTATGTAGGGCCACAGGGGTGCACTAAACCCTACACAGCCCTGTTGGGGGACCTAGGGGGCTTTTGATTCAGCTATACGTACCGTCATAACTTGTTATCCTTACCCCGAGCCTTAAACTGTGAACACCTAATCCCAATTCTAAACCTGAAACTCTAAAGCCTGAACCCTGAACTCTAGACCCAACGTAAACCCTAAAGCCTACTAAACTCTCAACCCTAAACTCTACGCCCTGAACTCTACACCCTAAAGCCTGAACCTAAAACTCTATAACCCTAGACCCAAGTACGGCAGGCAAGCTGCTCGAGCGATTTCATGCGCAAATCCGACCTACAGTTCAACTGCAGCTGCAGTGAAACTCCGGCTTCTTTGCCAATGGTCAAATCCTTCCCTTCACAAAGACACAGATGAAATCTGCAACATACCAGAAATGGTGGAATATTTATTGGCTTACGAATCTCCGCAGGACATGCGACAGAGCCACGCGCTGCAGCATCGTATTTCAAAACGGTACAACTTTCATTGCTTGCGTTATTTTTGCGGGCAGACAACAGATGATGGCCTGCCTGCCCTACACGATTTCGGCTGGCTTTACCTTCGTCTGACTGACATTTCCGCACGGGCGCAATAGCTGCTTTGTATATCAAAGAATCCCATAGAGGCACTTGCCGCAGACAGGCGCACGCAAGTGCCAGTCGACTTCGGTTGCCTTTGTAGGCATCCGCAAGTGAAGTTGTTAATCGGTGACACTTGCCGCACATTCAATGTTTAGTGCAAGTCACTGCAGCATCTTATTGCTGAAGGCTTAGCTTGCGTGTAGATGCGGATCATGTCCTATTTATACCATCCAGCCGCTGTTTGTGCTCGCGTTCTTTAGCCGCAAAAGGCTAAGTGTTGCCACCAAATAATTTGCAATCCTGGCTCCTTTGTCAGTTTTTTTTTTGACAACTTGGGAGCTGCCGTAGCAGCTTTTGCCATCGCGCCTTTTCATGTACGTGTACACCTTAAATCACCACCCTAAACCCTAACCCAGTAAAGAGCAGCCCCTAAACCCTGAACCCTAAACCCTAAACCCTTACTCCTAAACCAGCAAAGAGCAGCCAGGCTTCTTCGGTAAAGTTGAAGCTCTGAGTTGAGAACGCAGGGCTTGGAGTTTCGCAGGCCACTTTTGCGAAGTGCATTTTGCATCGTTTGGGGGGGTTTCCAAAGCATCCAGGGGTGAGGCCTGGGATATTAGGGGTTTGGGAACCCAATACCGATCCTTATGTAATAATGTAATCCCCCCATTAGCCCCATTAGTAGTCACGCATTATATTACCAATGTTCCCTCACGCCCCCGCAGGCAAATTGAGTAGTATTCTATTTGGGGATACTATGGTACCCATTATAGAGTAAGATTATATCCTCCTTTTGGGTTATAGGATTTTTAGATAAGGAATATAATCTTACTAGGTTCAACCACCAAAAACAACAATACTCAATTGGGGACATGCTTTCCAGGCCCCCCAAATTTTAGAAGCCGCCATTTTGCTCCTGCAGTACCACTCGCCAGGGCCAAAAGATCAGTAAAGTCAGAGTGGAAGGACCTGGAACAAGCCGTAAACCCTAAACCCCTAAACCAAAGCTGAGCTTTCCATACATGACGACTAATATTCAGACATGACATCATACACCTGATATCCTAGGGGCCACTCCTCTAAACGTCGTTGCATCAGAAGATGCAACCTTAAGTTTAACCATCCATGTTCAACCCTAAGCCCGGGACAGAAACAGAAAAGGCTACACCATTCACCTTAATCCTATAGCGAAAACCCTACCTTCTGTCCTGTGGCGGGGCGGCTCCAGATGCTTTGTATTTTAAATAGGGTAACTAAACCCTGAACCCTAAAAGAGGGGAAGCATAGTCCGTAGGATAGAGTCAGATTTGTTTTCCGTTTGGCTGTAGTACTTCTTGACGTAAGAAATCTTCTTGCTTGGTTCAACCACGCCAAATACAACTGTAGAAGCCTAAGTGCTTACCAATACCATCCTCTACTTATAACACACCGTATATAAATAGAGTACACCACCCAGACACCATTCCCTTGTAACGTTACAATCTTTGTATAGAAAGACTGTAGAACACCACCTTGAACTGTGATGGCCCAGATGGAGGTCCTGCAGGTTCTGGTACAGGCATGGCCAGCTACGGCTGGCTATCCGCCGACATTCCTACTGGGGGCCCCAGATGAGTGACAGGGGTGGCGTTTGATGCAGTAGTACGCGGAGGGTAGTATGAAGAATCATCCGAGAGCAACTTGATTTGCCCGGTGGTGTTTTGAGGTAAATCGTGAACTACAGTAATAGCCAGCGGCGGGTAGTAACTGTCACAATTCATTTGGAGCCCTTGCATTTACTATCAAAGGATCAGAAGAGAGGGTTTGTCACCTTGGCACATGTGGCACCTCCTGGCGGAAAAAGAGGAAGCTTCGTGCTGAAACTGTACGTGAAGGGTCCGAGTACACAAGTAGAAGCTTCAAAACATTAAGATAGGAACAAATACAAGCCCAAAGTGCGTTTTGTTTAGCCAACTTTTCCCACAGCAAGAGTTAGGCTTTGAGGAGGTTCTAGGGTTATTTTTTGTTACAGTTTGAGCTTCGGGGCTTGGGTGTTGGGGTTTAGGCTAAGTAAAGGAGGGCAGAGCGCAACAAAAGCTGGGAAAGACTTCAGGTACTAGATCTTAGAGGCTTGGATTGAAGCCGTGGGTCACTTGCGAGAGTTCCGGCATGGCTCTACAGGACTTGTGGTTCAGGGTTAAAGGCATTCCTGAGGAGGTGTCAGGGTAGACAATGCCATGACGTAGAAGCCGTCCTCATCAAGTAAAGCTTGGAGGGTCAGGGGGACTTAGTAAGTAGGTGATAACCCCTATCACCCACATAGTAACCCTAAATATCCCAATTATTAACCTACTTACTACCTCAAACCCCTAAACCCTAAACCCTAATCCCTAAACCCTAAACCCTAAATCCCTAAAACCTCCCCCTGACCCTCCAAGAGCATCATCCACGACGCAATTTGAGAAGAAGACCTCGCACCGAGCTGCCGGGTCCCAGGTCCTAAACCCTGCGGCCCCCCCTCCCCATGTAGAAGCGGATAAAATGCGGAAGAGCATAGAGGGATGGTGGAAGAGCAGTGGATGAGAGAACTGCCAAACCTTAAACTCTCAACCATGGGTCCCACACCTATACTCGAGTGGGCTTGGGCCCCTACATGAATCTCCAAAACATGACGTGGTTGAGGCTTATGGGGGTTACAGGTTGTAACATTAAGGTTTAGGGGTTAGGGCCTGAGCCCCGCGCTGTCGGACGTTAGCTTGCAAGTCTTTCTAGAAAGGTCCTTATGACAATTCCAATGTTTGGGTAGCTCCCAAATTAGGGTCCAATTTTGGCGCCCCTAAATATTAGGTGTCGTAATATATTCTATAGCGAAAAGGGGCCCAGAATTTTGAGAATAAGACATATAGTCCTTGTATCAAGACCTTCACGTACTCTTATGCCCCGAAGCCTAAGAACCTTCAAAGTTTAAACAACTATGTTTAGGGGGCAACTGTAGTGTTTAGTGTTTAGGGTTTAGTGTTTATGGTTTAGAGCGTAGTAATTCGTAGGATTCCGAAGCCTTGCGCACCCTGAGTCACATAAGCCCTAGATCCAACTCGCATCTCCTCCTTGCAAGGATATGCGGCCCAGAGAAAACCCTAACTCTACAGTCCCCCTCAAGTAGATAGAATTCGGGGTACTTGGGGATCTTACTATAATATACCCAAAGCCATATTCTATCTGCTTAAGGGGGACTGTACACCCTGAACCCTAAACCCCCTGCAAGCCTTGCGCCTTGAAGTCCCAGACGCTAAACGCAAGAGACCCCTAAACCCCGAACCTTAAAACCTTCCAGCCGACCCCAAACCCCTACAATCCTGGACCTTAAGTCGGAAAGGTTTTGGCTGCCCCCAGCCCCAAAATACGGATCCCATGACTAATATGACTCTGATGGGTTCCAAAATCCCGCTAAACGCTAGACCCTAAACCGTAAACCTTAAACCCCTTAAGGGAAATCTCTGGGCCGTGCCCTCCTCGCCTTTGTGGCGCTCAGCGGCTTTGCCGCCTTCGTTCAGCCTCGCATGGGGTGCGCCCTGTAGATGGGAGGGCGGGGGGGTAGGGTTTGGGGCTCAGGGGTTTAGGGGTTTAGGGCTTAGGGGTCCGGTTTAGGGCTCAGCGGTTTAGGGTTTGGGGCTCAGGGGTTTAGGTGTTTAGGATTTAGGGGTTTAGGGTTTAGGGCTCAGGGGTTCAGGGGTTTAGGGTTTAGGGTTTAGGGCTCACGGGTTTAGGGGTTTAGGGGTTTAGGGTTTATGTGAAACTTGCAAACCCTCTGT
>CAJNIZ010000980.1:107170-133823 GCA_905231905.1 Symbiodinium pilosum
TGAGGGTTTAGGGTTTAACGTTTAGGGTTTAGGGTTTAGGGCTTAAGGTTTAGGTTTTAGGGTTTAGGCTTGAAGGTTTCGTGTTTAATGTTTAAGGTTCAAGGTTTAGGGTTTAAGGTTTAGGGTTTAGGGTCTAAGGTTTAAGGTTTAGGGTCCAAGGTTTAAGGTGTAGGGTTTAAGGTTTAGGGTCTTGGCTGGAGGGTTTTGGATTTAGAGTTTATGGTCTCAGGTGGAGTGGGGGATTGAATATAAGCATATTTATGTGTGTCTATAAACATGACGTATGTGTACCTGGGGAGCGTCCCAGCGTACTTGGTTTCTAGGGTCTAGAGTTCGGAGGGGAGCCTTTACTGCGGCCAAGACGGAGATGTAGGGCTCACGATTTAGAGTCGAGGGCCCGGCATGGTTGCTGTAGGACAATTCATGGGGGTCTTGTAGCGATAAGGTGCCTCCGTTGAAGATATCTGGCATATGAGCCCCAAGTCTAATTCCTCATGGAGATACAGCCCTAAACCCCAAAAAGAAAGACCTGGGCTTCACTCCGACTCGAGCATCAGTACACTAGACCCTACTTGGAGGGTCAGGGGGACTTAATAAGTAGGTTAATAATGGGGTTTTTTAGGGTTGCTATATGGGTCATAGGGGCTATTAACCTACTTACTAAGTCCCCCTGACCCTCCAAGTAAACTAATTCTTTGGCGCTAACTAATTCTTTGGCAGAAGGTCTGCTTGGCATCTATCGGGTTTATTCAGGGACCATTGTGCCGGTGCAGGATCTACTGTTAGCTGTCATGCTATGATGTTTGCGTTTTATGGAAAGCATGCTGCTGTCCAGTCTGAGCAGCAATGTTGTTGTGCCCTTGGGTTTTTTCTCATGCAAGCTTAAATTGAAGTTCTGAATCCAAACCTGTGCACGGGCAGAACGAGGGGTATCTGAAAACTAAAAAACGTTTTCTGTCGGACCGCATGGAGAGCGCTTGTTTTGACAGACCGCCACTGCCAGTACATTGTTGACTTCAAACCGTTGCAGCGCCAGAACTCCTAAACCCAACCGCCCAAGCCCCAACCTCAAAAGCATTCAGCCACTTATGTTTACGTGTTTAGGGGTGTAGGGTTTAGGGAAAACCTATTCATCCTGAAAAACCTGCACCCTTGAAGCGTATAAAGCACTCAGACTCTGAAACCACAGGTCAGCAGGCATGATCGAGGTCCCGGGAGGCTCACAGACGGGGTTGATAGGGCCTTCCAGAGGCTCTTTCGCAGTTCCGCGATGGTTGTCATATAGTTATTAGATGTCATCTGCGAGGGGTTCTAGTACAATTACAATAGCCTGTTGGGTATACGGTTCCTTGTTCAGGCTTTCGGATTTCGCATGAACCTTACTGGTTCTTTGTAATGTCAGTGAGGTTGGCACCACAGAGCTCGGCCACGTTTCGGATGTCAGCATACGCGGTTCCTGAAGCTACGAGGCTGACACCTTGGACAATGCCAGGAAGAATGCTGCGTCCGCCAAGAAGAAGGGCTTCACCTCCATTCTCGACCGGTATGTGAAGGACGATATGTTCATGGCAGCGATGGGCCGCCGTGGCCTCATCCGTCGTAACATACTTGTCATGGACTTGCTTGCCGTTTCAGTCCTTCCAAATCCTGGCCGTGATTTTCAGCAAAGAAGGGTTGCCAGACAGGAGTAGGGAATGGGGAACAGAGTCTCTACATAGCATATTCCCTTAGTCCCTACTAAGAACCAGTAAAAGCCTAAACCCTATATCCCAAAGCCTGTACTCTCAACCTCAAATTGGTTTTCTTAAAAGATTAGTGCTCAAGTCCTGGCATAGCTTGAGTTTGGCAAAATACAAGCAAGATTCTATTCTCCATGGTCTAAGCCCCGTAAAGGGGAGTTACACAGGGGATTGCATAGGGGACTCTTCTACCGATTATTAAGGGGGATACTCGGAGTTTTTGGCTACAGCTCAGTTGGTTCTGGCGTTTTGCAAGAAGAGAATGACCTTGCTGAATTGGACCACTTAGAACACTACACAATGGTTTCATGGTTCCTTCTGACACTGCCTTTCGACATGCAAATCCAGCCTAGCCGCGGCCCTAGCTGAGACTTTGCAGGAAAGGGGTCCACTTTGCAGAATGCCACTTACCACCGAGGCCGCAGCCTAGCAGCTGTTCTGAAAACACAGCGCCTAAACCCTAAACCTTCCCATCCAGCCTGAAGACTGAAACCCCATATTCTGCCCAGAGGCTTGTTGGACATGCCTGGTATTTGCCAAACTTGGCCATGTCTCTAACGAAAAGACTTCTGGTTTTAAAGCTTAACCTGAGGGTCGTTAAGGGAGCCCTCGTCTTTAGAAATCCCTACATGAACTGCCCTCACCGCTCCCCACGACCCTAAACCCGTAAACAACTAAACCTCAAACCCCTAAACCCCAAACCCCTAAACCCCCAAGTCTCAAACCCCAAACCCGAAACCCTAAACCGGGTGGCTCCTTGAGCCAGGGCTGGGCCAGATCTTCAGATATAGAAGATTATACAAAAGGGCCGTCGCTGGAGCTCTATGTGGAAGTTTCCCGAAATAAGGGGACCCCGATATAGACCCTAATATATTATAGTCCTTATTATTGGGACCCCCAAAAAGGTACCTCTAATTTTGGGAAACTCCCATGTAGGGATTATACATGGACAGATGGAGACGATGGGGGTCAATATTGGGGGTTATCTAGAGATTTTTTGAGACAGATCGCCATGTAGGTATTTGGGTCGGCCTTTGTATTTGAATACTTCGCCTTAGTGGTTTCATAAGGACCCCGGATACAGATACTTTAAAGGGCTCTGAAAGCTAACCGAGGCATCTAAGAGGGTTAAACCTTTGCCGTAAGCCTGCGACTGTCCCCGGGGTATAAGCTTTAGGATTTAGGGTTGAAGGGTCCAAGTACCCAAAAAAAATACTTGGGATTTGGGTAACAGTAATTGTAGTACAGGCGTTGGGGGAGTAATGATATGATTGTTGGGTACTCAGGGATTTCTCAGCATTGGCAGGACAAACCGAACATATTGAACCCAGGGCCCTGAGCTCTAAACCCGGCATGACTTTAGCCCGAACGCTTCAACAGCCCAAAGAAGAAACTCTATAAGCCCTCATTGAAGGCTTGAAAAATGGCATCAAGATCGTCGTCGACGGCTCTACAGCCCAGCAATTTTGAGTGAGATGCAGGTTTCAACCCGTTCAAACAACAGTCTTAGCGGTGCTTTGTGGCAGAGTGGAGGGAATGTACGTACCAGAGAATATTTTAGGGATCTACAACATGCATGGGTTATGCTGAGACTCCGCAACCTTAAATACTAGATTGTAGCGCCCACACCATTGCCCAAGTGGAAGGTTGCCAAAAGTCTGGCGCTTTGTTCATTACCGCCATATAGTACCGGGGACCCAGCCATGGGCCATAATTTTGACACCCTACCCTAAATTTGGGTACTTGGCACTTGGGCCCTTGCATAGCACGCCCCTGACCCAGACCCCAAGTCTCAGAGGGAGCCGGGTGTTTTGCAAATAATCCTCCCTATCCAAAAGGCACAGTTCTCTCTCTCATATATATATATATGTGTGTGTATAAGTATCATCAGGGTGCTTAGAGGGACATCCTTATCGCACTCTTACAATACTAGCCCCAAATCCAAGCCATGAAAGAACTCCGCGTCACACCCAAGATGTGGCCAAAGGGATGACTTCAAGGCTTTCACATCGTGCGCGCGCGCTTTCGCAAACCGTGCAGGCAGGCAGGACATCAGCGAGCTCAAGGCAGATTTATCCGCAAAGAGCAAGACGCCAGAGAATGGGTTTTGCAGGTTTGGCCCGCCCCCTTTTTCTCCGCCGCCTTTTCCCCGCCCCCCCCTCTCCTGGTTGCGAGAGCGATGGATGGCGCCTGGGCCGTTTTGGTTCGGCCAGCTTTAGCTGCAGAAGTGCCGGCTTCAGCAAGTCCATGCCTCAAAAAATCGAAGGTTAGAAGTATGAGCCCTTGGGGCCCTTAGGCCCTTTATTAGTGGGATTCTAGGGACCCTTAAGGCTACCGGGTACATATAGGGTATATAGTCGGTATATAAGGATCTCAATGTCAAGGGCCCATACTAGGGGCCCATGGTTTCAACCTTTGAAGGAAGGGGTCACAGGGGTAGCCTTGAAAACAATAGAACCCTACATGGAGCTAAAACACATGTGAAGCCCAGCGTCGTCTCTAGCGAGGTTGTTCTTGATGGTTGCTCCTTTGGATGCCTCGTGACTTGCAGGGTGTTCTGGGCTCCTACTTGGGGTTTGGGGCTTGGGGTTTGGGGCTTAGGATCCTGAAGCCACACCAGCCATAGCGAGGCACTGGTGAAGGACTACATGAACCCTACTCGGCAATCCTAAGTAGCACAATTTTTTGGACCCAACTGCTAACCTTACGGGCCTCAGGCATTTCTTGTGACTCTTTTTGATAATCGGACCTTTAGCCAGACCACCCACCCCTGAAACCTAAAGCGCAGCTTATGTGCAGAAATTCCATCAACTAGTATTGTGTTGGATTCCTTTTAGCATGCAGATCGCTACATTAATTGCGTGGGGAATGGTCCTTTGCTGATGTCCCCATACAATACGCATAAAAGCGTCCAATAATTTGAAGTTCCACGAAGGTTTCTGGTAGCAACGATTTAGGCCAACTCCTGCGCAGTCGACAAGTCCTAAACCCTAACACCCTACACCCTAAACCCTCCTACAACCCGAGAATCCAAAATGCAGTCGCAAATCTGAAGCCCCCCCCCCACATCCTAAATCCTAAGCGAGCAAACCCCAGAGAATAAACTCAGACTTGTAGCATGTATACTTGGACATGTTGTCATATGGGAATCTGAATTTTGGGGTATGGTAGCCACAAAGACTCATAAGCCCCAAGCCCCAAACACTAAACTACATAGGTATCACTATACTACCCTTATATATAACCCTCGTAACCCCTTGATATTCTTTGATCTGACCACCCGAAAAGCTCTACTCAGATGATCCTGTGAAGATCCTTTCGTTCCAGTCCAAGAAGCAGGCATTGACGACCTATAGTCCCCCTTAAGTAGATAGAGTATGGGGTATATGGGGATCTTATTCTGACATACCCAAAGCCATATTCTATTTACTTAAGGGGGGCTTAAGTGTTTGGGATTTAGGATTAAGAAGTTACGGTTCGGGGTTGAGTGTGAGTTGGGGAGTGAACAGAAGGCTTATTATAGGGGTATATAGGGTTTAGGGTTATAGGGGTATATACTATGCGGATTTCAGAGGGGTTATTATAACGATCCACTCCCCCTCTTTTTTTAAAGCATCACTTAGGAGGATTTTGTGGATCCCTAAACCCTAGACCCTATCTTTTCCATCTGTCTATCTAATTATCTATCTATATATATATATATAGAGGTTCAGGGTTTAGTGCTTACATATACATTTAAAGTTTGGGGTGGCAGACTTTCAGGTCTTCTGAAGGTGACTCAGGGTCGAAGGTTGTAAGGCTTCGGCTTCAGGATCTCTAGCTTCGGGGCTGATGACCTGTTTTTTGTTTCTCCCTGTTGGGTTACCCCAAACCCCATTAACGAAAGAGGAAGGCAACAGCTGCTGAAAACAGAACTCCTACGCTATGAAGTTGGCAGATCACCCTCCTTCAAGAGGAGAGGATATGGGGTTGTCTTGACATACGAGGTTGGAGGGATTCTGGGGATATAGTTGAATCGTAGACGGCTGTGAGGGGTTTTGATTGGATTTTTTGAATCTTCCTAGGCGGGGTCCTCCAGTGAGCCCCCCTTTTCCCGCTTTGGTATCCTAGCTTCTTCAAATCAGATTTTCTACTACAAAAGGGCACTTTCATTTCCTAGGCTACTAGGAGCTGGAGCCTTGTAAGCTGCAAGCCATCTAGTCATGAAAGCCACGCTGCTTCACATAGGCGTTTGTCCTCGTAGGGCCCAGTGTTCTCTTAGATATCCTGTTGCAGGTCCCCATAATACACCGCTGGATGTTCAGGAGAATCCACTTGTTGTGGGCTTCCCACATTTGAAGGACAGCTAGTTATGCAGAATCATCATGCCCATCCATCTATGCTTGAGACCCCAGCCGTAGAATCCCCCTCAAATTGCTAAGGCCCCCAGTCCGACAGCAAAAATCCATGATCTGACTATCTTCTTCAGAAGTTGGACCCGACTTGGAGGGTCTAAGGTTAAGGGTTTTGGGCTCAAGTAGGCTTGGCACGCGCAATGTGCAGATTGAGAAGTTGCCCCTTGAGCTGGCAGTTCATTGCATCTGAGGGTTTAGGGTTTAGGGGTCAAATTTCTCAATCTCCTTCAAGACCCAGAGTCCCGCGTCCACGTCTCAACACGCGGAAACATGAACCCTGAACCCAACACCCTATATAAGCCATCCCATCCCTAAGACCTGATCCCGAGGGCTAGGCCCTACATCCCAGAAATGAATTATATCCCTAAAGCGTAACATTGAGAGTGGATGCCAATGCTATCCTCACATAGCCCCAGCATAGCCTGCCGCGATGACTGTTCAGAGAATTTGAACTTCGGATTTGGGTTGAAACTAGGATTTTTTAAGTTCTAAACCCCTCAACTTTGAACCCAATATGAGCTGTCGCCTGAATTCCTAGTTTCCCCCGTTCATATCTCCTACCATGCTCCCCAATATAACCCTCTATACTTTAACGCCTCCGTTCAGGAGTTTAGACTACAGTTATATAGGGATCATGGGGAATTTCCTTTCAATACCAGTCCTTCTCTAAACGTATACGTGTATTCAACACGGTTTGCATATTAGAGCGACTGTCAGTATCAACCTCATTAAGGGACCCTTAACGCTGGACATAGGTGCCCCTCTCGTAGTTCAGTATAGTCCCCAATCTAGTCCCTAATAAGTAACCCACGTCCATCAATTAATGCAAACTGTAGCTCATCTCCAAGTACCCCCTTTTAGAACCCCGAGACTGCTCCCCTACATAAGCCCCTATGTCACCCCTTCAAGGAGTTGAGATATATAGCTCATATGGATTAAAAGGGACTAAACCCTAAACCCTTTAAAAAGGGGAGAATCTCAAAAATCTGCCATGCGTGCGGATTTCTGTAGGGATGACAGGCGCCTGGACTTCGACAGTACCAGGACCCTACTACTCTGAGAGTCAGCGGGACTAATTCCGTAGGTTCATAATCAGGATAGGTAGGGTTACTGTTTGAATCATAGAGGTCGTTAACCTACTTATTAAGGCCCCTGTCCCTCCAAGTAGTACCCCGCATTGGGATAAAAGGGCCCCTCATAGCAGGCAGGTAGGCCTGAATAGAGGGTTGTTGGAGGGTCCACGTCGGCAGCTTAATGGCCCAAAAATTCAGGTAGAAAAAAGCAAGCGCGGCTCATCTTCTACACCTTTTTGGGGCCCAAGCAGGGATAAGCAGAAAACTCTAGTCTAGACCCTCAACCCTTAAGCGTAAACCGCGCCCTCAACTGGCAGGGTAAGGGAGTGGCGATCACCAAAGCGAAGCTTCAGAGCATGATCCTTGGCTGCCCTTAGCCTCTTTGCGAGGTTAGGGTTTAAGATTTAGGGATCTAGGGTTGAGGTTTAGATTGGGTTTAGGTCCAGGATTTAGGCTTCAAAGTTCAGGGTTGAGGGTTCCGGGTTTAGGGTGACCCTTTGTTTTGGGGAACTCCGCGATGTATGCAAAGCATGACCGGAAATAGTGAATTGTTCAATTGTCTTGGGGATTTCCTGCTATTTATATCCTAGAGGTCCAAATATAGCCCCTATGTAGTACTGATAGACTTTAGGCCACAAACTAGGTATTGTTTATAGAAGTAGAGCCCTGGAGTACTAGAGAGGCTACAAGCTTAACATGCAGGAGGGGTCCGAAAGTCAGCTAAGGATCAGCGGAGCCATCTTTGAAAAGACGTTCCTCGGCAGCAGCGGTTGGCAGAAGGAGGGTGGCCAGAAATCCTGCAAAGCCCTAAGTACCCTATACCTGGGATTTAGTATGCCAAGGTCATGCAGGATCTTTGCATCAGAAGTCCACTATGCGGGGCGACAGGCTTTATGTACACAAGATATAGTCTGAATGCTTCTGTTCTGCTACTTTCGGCATCCTTACCACGTAGAGCGGGGTTAGAATGCTATTGCTGAGGTTATACGCGACAGGGCTTGTACCACATGAGGCCATACAAAGAGTCTGTGCGGCTGTGGGTCCAAGATGGGATCGCAACGGGATCCGGGTTGCAGGCTTCTGGATTCAGGGTTGAATCCGTCAACCTCCACTGCTCCAGTCCCTCTAAATCCTAAGCCTTAAACCCTAAGGAGCATTCTCTTGGAGGTTACTTGGGCTGAGTACGCAAGGCGCCGGCTTTCGATTGTTAGGGGTAATTATTGGAAGGGCGCTCCTCGCAGTGGGCACACATGGAGAATATGCGGGAAACACAAGAACTTTACCAACAGTTGCATCAGTTGAGGCCATGACGCATATAAGCACGCGTATGCCAGTGTGCGCCTACAGGCAGTCAGATTTCATCCTTCGAGTGAAATTCAACGGCCTTGGAAGAAAGCATGTTTGATTCCAGCGCTTGATTTGGAAACGGCCGTCATTTCTTTCTTCCGTTCTTTGCTTCTTTTTGCCTTGCCGCCGTGTTGTTTGGCGCAACACTTGAGGCGATGGTGGTCCTCATGCCTTGGAGGAGGATTCCGATCAGAATGGTTACCCTGAACCCTAAAACCTAAAGCCTGAACCCTGAACCCTAAACCCTGCACCCTAAAACCTAAAGCCTGAACATCCAGGCCCTTGAGAGGACTGCAGGGCTGTCGCGACCACTACTGCACCTTTTCTTGGCTCGCTGTTAAGGAACTTAAAATTGAGATACCATAATATGCGTGATATGTAGCAAGTAACGGGGTCTCCTTGTTATAGCATTACTTAACATCAACCCAGTGTAAAGTTGCAGCCATAACACCTCGACAAGCGTTCGTGTGGAACACCAACGCGCAAGCAGACAGCAGAACCAGGCTGGCAGCGTACGCACCTTACTCGGATGCTTGGAATTTGGTTTGTGGTGTTTTGGCAGGGCCAAATCGCGTGGCAAAAACGAGACCACGCGTAATCCCACGACGCGACCCAGCCCCAAGTGGAGAAGGGGAAAAGGAGTATGAGTGCGCCCTCCGCAGAGCACTCCTCGGGCAGCCCGGCAGGAAACAGCAGGGTGTGTGGCAAGTTTCACGACCAGCGTTGCCGCCCAGAATGGTGGGCACAGCCTGCTAAGACGGGCGGAACCAGGCCCAGTTGCAGCATGGTTGGGCTTGCTTCAACTCCCAAAGGGAATGAAGTACTTACGACTTACGAAGGTCCACCCAGATGCGCATCAACATCTGGGGGTTTCCCATAATTAGGGGTAGCCCCTCGAGCGTCCTTATAATAACAAGGATTGTGGTATATTGCGGTCTAGGTTGGGGGGCCTCCTCATATACAGCAAGCACCATCAACGATTTGAAACGTACAGCCAGTGGTGGTCCATGAAAGCATGCCGGACGAAGGCCATGCCCTCTAATGGTGAAGCCCAGCACCAAAGACGCCCCAGTCAACAAGTGAACATGTCTTCTCAGAACTTAAGCCATAGTACAACTCCTACATAGGCTTTTCTCCATATCCCTGGTGTCTTCAAAGTACCCTTATACTCCTAATCCGCCAACCTCAGCCCTAACCCTATGTTGAGAACTGCTGCCTTGGAACCCTAAGCCCTTAACCCTAAACCTTCAACCTTAAACCCTCAGCCTTAAACCCTGAACCCTAAACCCTAAACCTTAAACCCTAAACCTTCCTGTCCCCCTATCTTAAGGTTGAACTCGGGCTCCAAGTTCAACGAGGTGGAGACGAGTTGGCAAAGCCGGGCTCTGAAGATTTAGGGTTTAAGATCTAGGGCTTCAGGTTGGGGCTGAGGGTTTAGGCTCAGGCATTGGGGTTAAGGGCTTGCGGCTTAGGAATTGGGGTGTAGGGTTTAGGAATTGGGGTTTGGGGTTTAGGGCTTAGGACTTGGGGCTTAGACTGTAGAGTTCAGGGCTTAGTGTCTTGCATGTATAGCTCTTGGGATTCAGGGTGAAAGATTGAACAAAGTGGAGGCTTTCGCAGTTAGGTCTACCTGAACCCCCCAACGTATGTAAAGTCATAGATTTTTGGAGGTTTGTTTCATTGGTATCGGGTCACTGTTTTGTCTACCTTTGGGTCCACGTAGGCTTTAGGGAAACCTTCGGGGCTTCGTTTTGGGACTACAGAGTCTCCTCGCCAGTTGAACCAAGGGACTTACGCGTTTAAGGGTTCAGGATTGAAGGAATCTTGATGAGGTCTACCCTATGCATCCAAGGATTCATATTTGAAGGATTTTGTGCCCAAAGACCATATTCTGTAAGGGTTTAGGGGATTTTGATGCTTAGGGCTTAGGGTTTAGGCCTGTTAGGTTCAGCGCCATATGTGGGAACTTGATCCACTGCGCGATGCTTACTGCATTTTTCACGTTTCCGAATTTCACTCACCGTTTTACCATTGTACTCCTGCACAAGAACCCATGAGGGCTACAGATTGGTACCCTAAACCCTGAACCTTGGGTACTGCCCCCACCCAGTAACAGTCTATATTTGCTAGGGTGAATTATATATAACCATGTTATACTGATTATCCAGCTGTTACTGACGGGGGGCAGTACCCATCCTAAACCTCATCAGCAAGATGTTGCTTAAAGCTTCTGGTTCTGTTGGCCTTGGAGGTGTGGCTGGGCAAAGACCCCACATCCTAATCTGAAAGCCAAAAAAACTTTACATCTGACACAACAAGCCAGATCTGGATCCTCCAACGCTGCGCACTGAAAGCCATCACGCAGTCTGCACAGGGAGGGCCTGACTGTCCTCCCCCCTGGCAAATGGGATAATGTAGAGATTGAGGAAAAGTATTGAGTAATTGGGCCAGTTGTGACGACATCACCCAACCTCACTTGCTTGGTGGCTACTAGCTTATGTGCACAACAGTCCCAGCATGATTCGTTTTTCCGTGGAGTGAGTGTAGTGTAGCCACATGCCCCTTTGAGGACATGCAAAATAACATAGCTGTTGAATCTACTTACACGTCATTTGCAAGCAAGTTGAATCTACCCTCTGGAAGTCCATGACGGATGTCCTATGTTTCCGGAGTTCTGTCTATCTACTGTACTGCGACCGCAATCCCAAAACCCTTAAAATATTCCTTACCCAAGGCTCCAATGTTTTTTTTGGGTGGTATACCACGGTCCTCGGCAAAAGCGCCCCACAAACTCAAAAAGGAACTAGGTAGGAGCCCTGGATAAGCCCTAAATGCTCTACCCTCAACCCTCACGACGTAAACCCCAAATTAACATTTCCTCTCGCACGCAGCTGGCACCTACTCCTACAGAGATGAGTCCGACAACAGTTTCCACATCATGGACATGGAGACCTTTGAGGACCAGGGCCGAAATCAAGATTTTCAGGTGTAGATCTAAAGCTTGAGGATCTAGAGCACCTTGCCCGTTTCATAGCGTCAGGCTTAGGACACCCAAAGGGTCCATGTAGGTATATGGCGCATGCTTAGTGGCCGAAGGGGCTCCCACATCATTAGCTTGTTGGGGTAGCCGCGATGATATGATAAGGATTGTAGGTTCGGGGATTAGTGTTGGGCTCCAGTAGAAAGCCCAGTCTCAAAGCGCTTCCGTACGACATTCAACGCTTTGTATTCTAAGCGGATTAACAGTGGTGATAGATTGTGTAAGATGTCGTAACAGCGCAGACGTGGTTAAAGTATGAATATGCAGCAGATCTTTTCGGAGAGAAGTAGAACGCTTTCAAACCCTAAACCCTTTACTCGTTCTACATCCGACTTATCAGCCTTTTCTGTGCAGACGAGGTGTCAGCTGCATTCAGGGTTTGAGCAAGGTTTTGGAGTCTGGCGTTTAGGGTTTACACGTCGAATGTCAGTTCGGACCTGAACGGATCATCGCTAGGGTTTCTTCGTAGTTTCAGAATAGTAGTTAGTAGTTTCCTCACGCAGCTACCTAATGGCCTTTTTCTCCCAAGGGGCACAAAGGCTTAGACTAGTTGACAGGGTTTAGGGTTTAGGTTTTAACTGCAGGACAATGCAGTTGCTGCGGATGTGATCGGTGACATCGGTGACTGGCTCACTGAGGCCACTGCATGGGTTTAGAGTTCAGGGTTTAGGGTTTAGGATTTGGGGTTTAGGGTTTCATTGGGTTTCTGCGGGTTGCCAATCATCAAGGGTCCCTTAGAAGGGGTCCCTGGAACAAAGATTATGCTATGTGAGTGTTTGCCCCATTTCTGGAAACACCCATATGGGTCTGGGGTTCCGAGCAGAATTTTCTACACTGACGCAAGCGCTTTTCTTTGGGATTGCGGCTGGTACGATTTTGGGATTTGGTGCATTCAAGGGTTGCCCACATCCTGCCCGTCATGCGGAAAAAAAAACTTCCGATCCACATATTGTCTTGCCCCACGTACTTTCCCTTTTCTATTAAAAGTTCCAATCCCAAAAATCCAAATGTGCAGTTGTCCTACTTTGGAGATACTCACGCCTTGTCACTTGCTGGTTGTTAGTAGGCAGTGAAGTACGAGAACATGGGAACTACTGCATGCATTTTTGGGGGGTTGTACAGGGCCTACTATAAGGATTCATGCCTCATTCTCTACTTATGGGTTTAGGTTGTAGGGTTTAGGGTTTAGGGAAGGTCATGGATGATGGAGGCTGAAGACTCGAGGGCAGGTCTTGTTCTCTGGAAGAACTTCTGGATTGTTGCTGAGGAAATTAAATCAAAATACTAGTTTGAGGAAACCATGAGAAATCAATTCCTCGGTAGCTTTATTACAGTTCCTGGCGGCGACCCAGAATGTCCTCCAATCAGCTGGCAGAGTTTGGCCATCCAAGGGGTCTTTTGTGCCAGAGAAACCCATAGTCACGTTGGTATATCGCGCAGGATGACCTGTTTCTTTGATTGCTGCGAGTGAGATTTCGCCTGTCGGCTGAGCCATGGAAGCTCACGCTTGTTGATGGAGGGGGTGTGCAAACATGATACCAGCCCCCGCCAAACCTACTTTCTTCTGCAGCGAGTCAACGTCTACAGTTTAGGGTTAAGCACAGCCCTAAACCCTAAACCCTAAACCCCCAAGAAATCCCTGCACATGAAGTTGCATGCTGCATTCACAGGGCATGCAGATCGAGTTTGAGCTTTACGAGGGCAAGATCATTGATCTGCTGGCCAGCTTGAAGCATTTAGGGTTTAGGGTTTAGGGTTTATTGCGTTTATGCAAGAATGTTACACTCCTCCAAAGTAACATGGAAACCCATATAACCCCATTTAGGAGGGACTGTAGCCGTTTATAGGGTCCCTTTGGGTTTCCATGTTAGTTTCCAGGAGTGTAACTGGCCTCACTGGACTTCCATGGTGGCAATGTGAGGCTTGAGGAGCTTCTTGTGTTAGAGGCTTCGAGTTCAGGGCTCGCAAAACTTTCTTTGCTGGGAAGACTCCAGGAGCAGGCGGTGTATGATGTTGCCTATGTTTCACAGTGCTGTAGGGTAGAAGTCGCTAGGATGGATGTTCTGAGCAAGGTTATTGAAGTCACCAGTGTTGAAGAGCGTATCATGTAGTGCAGGGTCCGACTTCGTCATTAAGAATCTGCTAGAGGTGTGCCCATCTTCTGCTTCTCCAAGCTAGACCCTTTAACCGCAAATCTAGCCTAGGAGCAGTAGAGCGAAGGGCTTAGGCAAGAAAGCCATCCAAACATAGGACGCATGTAGGCCGGGACCCTGTATTGACACTCTGCAGCGTGTACCCTAATTCTGAGATGCTGCACAGGTTCATTAGCGCTTCTCGAAGGGTAGGCGTCAATGCAGCCAACGCGAACCACCCTGGATTTTTTGAGCTTTGCCTGAGGGCTGGGGTTGTAACCAACAACCCTACCCTACACCCTCCCGGCTTAGGCTATGACCTGCTTAAACCCTAAATGGCCCTAAATCCTAAGCATTAAACCCTAATCCCTAAACCCTAAGCATTAAACTCTAATACCTAAACCTTAAGCATTAAACCCTAGTCCCTAAACCCTAAGCATTAAACCCGAATCCCTAAACCCTAAGCATAAAGCCCGAACCCCTAAACCTTAAGCATAAAACCTGCATCCCTAAACCTTAAGCATTAAACCCTAATCCCTAAACCCGAATCGCATTCTTAGGCTCTGCGAGCCCTACTGTGGAATCACGAGAGCTAGCCCACGAAACGAAAAAAAATCTTGTGAGCCTACGGGTAGATGGTGTTTCAGTCAGGGTTTAGGGTTTAGCGTTTAGGGTCTAGGGTTTAGGGTCTGTAGTTTAGAGCTTAGGGTCAGGGGTTTAGAGGTTAGGGCTTAGGGTGTAGAGTTTAGGGTTTAGAGTTTAGAGTTGAGGGTTAAGGATTTATTACCATTCCTTAGGGTTTGGGGTGTCATTTTGAGCTAGAAATTTTCAAATCTAATCAAATTTGGGGACCCTAAGTAATGGTAAGTCTATATGGGCTTGAGAGTTTAGGGTGTAGGGTCTAGAGTTTAGGGTTTAGACTGTACTCTCCACAACAATTTGAGGAGGAACATGGGACCATAGTATTGGCGATTATTCCTCAAGCCATGTACCCTAGGATTTCCTGTGCCCTAGCACCTAAGCCTTCTACAGGGACCATGGTTTTGGTAGCTGTTTAGGATTCTACATTGCCATTGATTCAGTGGCCTGGTCGAGGCCCGGGTCTAGGTTCATTCCATACCCTGCAAAGGATTCAAACAAAGCCTTCCCAGAACAATGGTCCCATTACTGCATAGATTATGGGGAGGTTCCATTCGTTGGATCCGTTAAAGGGTCTAGGGTAGAACCTCGGGAACCTAAACAGCTGCAAACATCCTTCCCTTATAGTTGAAAGCAGGCATAGTGCACTGTACCGCACCACATTGGTTTGCCTTGGCTTTTCTGCTGGAGCTTTGTTGACTTGGCCATTTGCCTTCAATCCTAGCAACATCTACCTTTCCTTCTTGATCAGCTGCAATGCATTTTCCCAAGGCCAATGATGTATCCACTGGCCCTAGGCACAATGCCAGCCCCCAACATGCAAAGCCTCAGACCTGACGCTTCATTGAGTCTGCCAAGTGGCTTTGCTTTGGATCTTACAGGGATGTTTCTGGCCCATTTCAACAGACTCGCTAGTCATGCTTCTGCGGGACAGTCCATATAAACCTCTATACAGGCCAGCTTTCATTTGAGAATTCGTCTATTTAGGGATATTGTAGCCCCAATTACAGAGTAAGATTATAACCTCCTTGTGGGTATGTATATCTGTATATCTAGTATTTTATACATAGAAGATACAGAACATAATCTTACTTGGTTCAGCCACCAAAAAAGCGATTCATGCCATGTTCCAATCGCATGTTCCTTTCCATTTCCCATCATCGGGGTCATATCCCTAGACCATATATATATATATGTATATATTCCTAGCATGCAGTATGTCACAAGAGTCTAGAAGCGATACAGGGGTCATGTTCCTAGTTGTGCTGGCCTCTATGCAGTACACAGGTGCCGGATGACATCATCATGGAGGTGTCTGAGATCGTCTCTACCAAGGACGACGGCAAGGCCTGCTCATCGAAGGGCTCTGGTAGTGTTTCGAGAAGGGTCATTATAAATGCGCAGTTGACTTTTAATCTCTTGGCATAAGCCCAGGGAACTGTTACGACCAAGGTGCTCATTATCCTGAACTCTAAACCCAAATCCTACACCCCCAGGGATTACAGTGGAAGGTTAACTTTTCTGGCCTGGTAGCTTTGGAGTGAATACTTTAGGGGTTATTGTGGGTTTAGGGTTTAGGGTTACAACACGATCCCCCCCAAAAGGTAACCTTTCCCCAGATTTTGAACCCTATTATTTTTCAGTAGGCCATATATCATAGTCCTGTTTGCTCCTTAAGCCCTGGGGAGTGCCTATGGGGGATGGTATTATAACCCGGAATACTTTCTAAGTTGATTTTGTGGACTCCCATGGCATCAGCCAATAAGGTATCTACCTGTCAGACGCATCGGCTGCAATTTAAACGAATTGTCTAAAATGATGGACGATGGCCAGTGGAAGCTGGATCAGAAACTCGGAGCAACTTGTGACGACCTGGCTCAGCCTTTCCCCAAGGCTGGTTATTAACCCTAAACCCCAGCCCCTTAACCCTGACACAGTCTGGGTTTTTTGGGATAATGCACAACTTAGCCAGGAACCTTGGGTCACCCCATCCTCCCCGCAGGGTAGCGGACCCTGATGAACGCTAGCTATTGGGCTGAAATAGGGTCTTCCAAGAAACAGCGTGGATCCGTTTCTCGTGCCCCGTGCAGAAGCACTGCACTAGTTTGTGGGCATGTGAGATTTGTGAAGATTGTGAGGGAAACAACGTGTGTAAGCTGACGCAGCAAACCTTGCACTGTATGGGGGGCATCATCTGGGCCGCTGTTGAGGAACCGGAGGGGGCAAGAATTTCGCGAAACGCCAGACACAGCCGACACCCCACACCAAAAACACAGGCGACCCGAACACTCGTGTTGTGGACCCTAAGGGCTTTGGTGTCAGCAAGCCTCACCTGAATTGCCGAGCGACTAGGATGAGAGCTCAAGCGTCACGTAAGGTCCAATGTAGGCTACACGTTCCGTTGATGCAGACGCATCCCTACAGGACCTCAGTGGACTCACTTCCAGAAATCCCGAACTATAAACTACGCAGTGTCATCCAGATTTCTAACATCAGCAAGTATAATGCAGGTTCGACTCGACCACAAAAAGACGCGATGCAGGCTCCGCCTGTAATCCTCAAAGAGTCCGATGACTCCCACTGCATAGGGCAGTTCTATGTGAATGAGACCCGATTCTTTCTACCAGTCACGCATGCGCAGTCTAATTCCCTGTAACTCATGCGAACTTCACACTATTTGCACATCCTGCCTAATTATACTCCTTGGCGTTTACAGGGGGATAGGATGTAGGGATTGTTTGGGGGGTTGGACCGCGGGGAGTGCCGGGGAGTGCCCCCACTGCGCAGCCGCGAGGCGAGGTGGTATGGGCTGAAAAGGTTGGGACATGGAAACGGGAGGACTGCCGCAGCCAACTTTCTGCTAAACCCTCAATCCCAAACAACTCGAACCTCCCCGAACCCTAGACCCAAAACCCTAGACACCAAACCCCCAAAGCCTATAGCCCCCCTTAAGTAGATAGAATATGGGGTCTATGGAGATCTTATTATAATATACCCAAAGCCATATTCTATCTACTTAAGGGGGACTATAAGGCCCCGAGTCTTGTTCGTGAACAGGACTGCTTGGTGACCCTGTCGAACGGCGTGAATATGCGGGCACCTGCATACATCAAGGTGAGGGTTCAGGGTCTATAGGGTTAAGGGTTTAGGGTTTAGGGTTGAGGGTTTAGGGTTAAGGGTTTAGGGTTAAGGATTTAGGGTTTAGGGTTTAGGGTTTAGGGTTAAGGGTTTAGGGTTTAGGGTTTAAAGTTCTGGGTAGGCCCCTCAGATATATTTAATATTTTCCGTACTGGCTTTACTAGGGGACCCTATATACTAACATTTTTCAAAGGGTTTTAGGGGCCAACCCAGAGTTGCATGATTTAAGATTTTTGGGTTAAGGGTTTAGGGTTTAGGGTTGAGCTTTGGGGTTGAGGGTTCCGGGTTGAGTCTTGAGGCTTTGAGATTGAGGCTGCGGAGTCGAGAGCTTAGAGTTTGCGACTTTGGGGGTCCAGGGTGGATGAAAGGTGGGACTTTCTCAAAATGGTTCCTGTGGGTACTCGACTTTGTTAATCAACGTAAGTTAAGCGACCATAATGGGTATATGTATATACAGTATTTAATACGATTTGCCCAACATAGTAACTTAAATTAAGTTCCTTAACAGCAACCCAGTTTCTTGTTGGCTTACGGTTGCTGGTCTTCAACTTAGCTTTTTCCCTAAGGGTCCAAGGACCAAAATAATATGGTTTTAGGGCCCAAGTACCATTAGTATTATATTAGAAAAGCCTATTATTTGAGTCCTTGCTTTTTTGGTCAAACCCTAAACCCTAAACCCAATGGTCTAAGGCCGTCAACCAGACGACGTTGGTAGCCTCAGCCTCCAAGACAAGACTCTACTTGGAGGGTCAGGGGGACTTAGTAAGTAGGTTAATAATGGGGATATTTAGGGTTACTATGTGGGTTATAGGGTTTATTAACCTACTTACTGAGTCCCCCTGACCCTCCAAGTACTGTAGTCTGGTGATAATTTCATAGGGTCCTAATTCCAGGGGGGAATTACGTGGTATACGAGAACCCGTTCATCAGTTTTGTTTGTTGGCCAGGTTTTGCGGGACTTGCCTCTTGCCTCAAACGGAACTCAGGCAGAGTCCCCAATAACTACTTCACATCGTTCTAGTACATTGTCCCACGGAACCCTTTTCAAACTGCTTGGGCTCCTACATTGCCACCCCCGGAAGCACATCCAGATAGAGACCCAAGTAGAGCCTTTCAAGGCCTTAGTGCATTGAATGTCAGGGCCACAGGGTTCAGGGTTTGGGGTTAAGGTTTAAGGGTTTGGGATTTAGGGTTTATGGTTTGGGGTTTAGGCTTGGAATAGTAGGCTTAATTAAGGTTAATTAAGGGGGGAACCTAGGCAGGGTAGTAAAGGAGGTAGTAGCGCAACCCATGATCACTGCACGCATGACAGGGATCTATAACTTTGTCATTTGCCTACGGGGTTCAGGGCAAGCAACGCGGGTTTTCTCAAGACGGGGGTCTGCTTTGTAAACCTAGCAACGTCATTTGTTTGATTTCAAATTTCGTCACAACAAAGCCCAATGAGGTTAGAGTATGTTAGAATGAAAATTGTGAACATATCCGAATCAGCTAGGACCTGCCTTGAGGGTCCTAGAGACATGTGGGGTTATCAGGACATCCTAAGGATCCTCCTCAAGGAGTCTAAGTGGCCCAAGACTGGATCAATGTTAGGCATCCTTCACAGAGGGGATTTTCGGGTTACATAGGGGTACCACAGAAATATTATGTGGATATTTAGGTTTTAGGGATCCTTTCGACTTTGTGGGGTATGGGATTCCTGATATTTCTGTAAAAAGGATCCTTTTTCTTTCCAGGGTAATGAAAAATTCTGGGGAGACTGCATCGACCGCGGAGGGGTCATAGTTATTGAAATCGGGTGTGACGCGCACTTTGGGAATCCTTCTGGGCAGCCCTCACAGACAGAATCCTTATCTGCCTTAAATTTAGGGTTTAGGCCTCAAATCCATTACCCAGAACTACTTTACGTGTAGGTTGCCCCCGCTTGTAGGGAGCGTTCAAGCTGGGGTGGCACGGAAGGTGGGCGACAAGGTCCAGATCAATAAGAAGACCTTCCAGATTGACAAGCGCGTTTGAGCAGCGACATCTCTGCTGACTGTCCGGAGCGATTAAGAAGGGGTGTAGAGGCTTTCGAATGATAGGGTGGCAGTACTTGGAAGCCTGGGATCCATTTCTCTTTTCACTCCCCCCTTTCCGCCCTGCCTCCTTCCCTCCCTATGCTCGTGGGCCTACATCCGTACGCACACAGTTATAGTCCCCTTTAAGTAGATAGAATATGGGGTATATGGGGATCTTATTATAATATACCCAAAGCCATATTCTATCTACTTAAGGGGGACCATATGCCAGCTAGCAACAGGCCCAGACTAAACTGCACCTGTGTCAGATTAACAAGGCAATCCGTCCTCAAGCTTCAAATCCGGTTTGCGGTTTCGGGTTTGGGTTTAGGGTTTAGGGTATCCGGCAATCGGTGTGCCATGTAGCCATATTGGGTATTTCTCAACATCATCGCCCCTTCTAACCCTTCCATATCTCTGGGGTTCCCCATGAGCCCACTATTTTGGAACCCTACTCGCGACCCTGAATGTGTAAAGCTGCCTGAAAGGCTGTCTAGGTACCTCAGTAGTAACCTTTTTCCCTCTTTATTTGGGGGGTGTCGCTGTCAAAGCTGAACATTAGGAAAAAGGGCACCCTTATCATTAAGGAGTTACTTGGGAACATAGCCCCCTAAACCCTAAACCCTAAACCCCTTACATTATCGGTCCTAGCCTTCCCACCAAACTTTTAAACATACTAGAATGGGTTATATAGGGGTTATATTTGGGTTATATTGGGGTTATATAGGGATAGTGGAAAAGAAAATGGAAACTACTATAGTATATTAGGCTTCAAGGAAGTGCCAGCACTTTTCACTTGTAGCATATCTTGGGTTTTGAGGGGGGGGGTTAAGATTTTGAAGATGGGCGAGCGGGTGAGCAAACCCAGCAGATCTACAAAACTCGCCAGCCCACTTTTAGGCCTGCTTCACAGAAAGAAGAGTGGGAATCCACCTGGAGTATCCGTAGGAGAGAGGGAAAAGAGAAGCTCTGCTCATGTGAGTGAGCCCAAACACCATGAGCCGACGTGAGAGGAGTCTTTAGCCTGTGCCTTAAGAAATGTTTGTTTCCCAAAATTAGGGGTACCCTTGTTGGGGGTTCCTATTTTAGGGAGTATAATATTTTGGGGTCTATATTGGGGTCCCCATATTTTGGGAAACTACCAAATATCGGGGTCCTAGATTACTTTTCAGAAGTAGGGTGTAGGCTAGCTCAAGCCCCAGCAGACCTTAACCCTAAACCCTAAAACCCATAGTGGTAGTACTTCAGGCTCCTGGAGTAGCAGAAAGGATTCATTATTCTGGACTTGATGGGGACATAAAATTGGAGCCAAGGAGATTAGATATCCCAAGTGAGCTGTAGTCTAAACTCCTTAAAGGGGGTTATACAGGGCCTTATATAGGGGAGTATCATAGGGGTTATTAAGGGGGATACTAGGAGTTTAGACTAAAGCCCATGTGGCAAAGTAACACCAAGTTGCAGCTGTGGTCGGAGCTCTGGGTCGAGGCCTGTTCACAAGTTGACGAGTTGATAAAGGGTCTACTTGGAGGGTCACTGAGACTTAGTAAGTAGGTTAGGGTTTAGGGTTTAGGGTCAGGGGGACTTAGTAAGTAGGTTAATAATGGGGATGATAAGGGTTACTAAGTGGGTTATAGACCACATTGAAGGGTCTATGTGGGCCTTATCACGAAAGCTTCCTCTGAAGTTTTTTCGTTACAAGCACAGCTATGCTGATCTGTCCTTTGGTGATGTGAGGGAGGGGGAACCCCAAAATATGCTCAAATTGAGCTGCAATACAGGGGTCAGGCCCCACCAGCTAAAAGGTCAGTAGGGTATGCATGAGAGAATATGCCTTGATACGTCATGTAGGAGCGGCTGATTACAGCTGGGCAAGCTATACCAACATCACATCCTTGGACCCCCATTACCTGGTACCCCACTACTATAAAATAAAGGCCATATTCCATATGTATTTGGGTCTAAATGGGTAGTGGGGTACCAGGTAGTGGGGGTCCAAGGAGTTCCTAGGATCACAAGACGTCGCGGTTCGTGTTGAAAACAGTTGCCACCTTCTGGAATTCCCGACGACAACAAATCAGCCAGTTAATGTAGAAGCCTGAAAAACCCTAACACGACCCCCCCTTGTTGCTTTAAACAGTTCTAGTATGGGTCTAGGGTTTAGGGTTTAGGGGTTTAGGGTTTAGGGTTTAGGGCTTGTTGCTTTAAACAGTTCTAGTATGACCTAGGCTAAACGATTGAGGCCCTTACATCTCACGCTTGAGTCGCCCAATCGCTCGGCTCATGGCATCACCTGAGCCTGCCAGCACGCAAAACTGAAGCGGACATTGCCCAGCGGGTCCATGTACCCAATAATTAGGTACTTGGGATCTGGGTAGTAATTATAGTACAGGTTTTGGGTAAGTATATGAATATTAGGTACTTGGACCCTTAGGGTTGGAGTCTCCCAAAACAACCTATGTTGAGTTTCGAAGCAAGTGTATTTGCCAATGCTGTTCCCTAACAACCTGTATACAAGTACAGCGGACTAGACATAAAAGCTCTTTTCCAACGATCTAGACTCATACAATGTAATCCTTCAGTAGGGCTACCTGGTTAGTTGCTTTCATAACCCCTATATGTTGCAACTTTCGCTCTAGTTGAAGCCCAGAACCCCAGCAGAATGACCCTGAGCCGCCCGAACAAAGCTTAAACCGTAAACGTGTCTAGGGTTTTAGACAGGTGCTGGCATTTTAGTAGCCCAAAACACGTCTCCACTGCATTCCCTTGCCCATCGACTGAAGCTACATGGAAATGCACCGACCTACCCACGGGTGCATGGAGATGTATAGTACATACTTAGAGCCCCCTAGGGAGATCCCATATACCTACCGTGGGGTCCAAGTATTTATTATAGTATACCTACATGGACCCTTCGGGCTATATGGGCTATTCTCAAAGATATGGGCCTCTTTGGTTACGGAAAATATTGCGGCACCTGATATTAGAATCTAAGGGTTCCAACATGGGGCCATAATTTGGAGTCCTATCCATGTTAGTTCAGATCCCCTAAACCCTAAGCCCTAAACCCGAAAGATCACCCACCCGCTCGCCCTAAAGCACCTGAAAGTTACGGTTCATGTTGTCCAGAAAGCGACCAGAGCTCAAGATTTCTCAGTGTAAACTCAGCCCGTAAGGATGTGTCAGAATTTTTGCTGGGGGTGGGGCTGAAATTTAGCAGGGTCGCGCGAACCTGCGGATACAATAGGGCTCATGTATTTCGCGCTCAAGTATCCAGAGATCAGGGTACTTGTAGTGTTGCAATGGCAGGCTAGGCTTGTGGGAAGTATATTAAAGTTTCTCCCCTACTGTCCCCAATCCCCAATACTCACCCCGTCATCCCTCTGATGATCTCTGCATATCGCTGGGGTCCATAAACCCTAAGCCCTAAAGCCCTTTTCCTAGCAACCACAAGATAAGGTAGCTGAGCTCTTGGGGCTAGGGAGTACGCGGTCTCCCGTAGAGGTGAGGTGGACCCCCCCCCTCCAGTAATAGGGACTATAAGGGAGAATGGTGATTATATGCGGGTCCTCTTATATTCAGGGTGGGGGATCCCCCTAGCGTAGGGGAGTTTGGATTTGGGCACTTGGGTGTCTAGGGTATAGGTGCTCTGGGCGAGTTTTCAAGCTTTGGAGGTCTTCACTTGGGAATTTGGGGCGAGAACCGCTGCCAATCACACTTTTGAGTGCCTCGTGTTTTTGTTGATGGCTGCATCTGGCGTGTGAAAAGACAGGATATTGCTGAGGCCTTGGGCTTGTGTAACATTCGGGACCCTAATCCAACACCCTAAATCCCTGCTGGCAGCTTGGTGGTAATCTCTTTAGGTTTGCAAGGTGGCAGCGTGGCGAAGAAGTTCATCTGAAGATCAAGCGAACAGAACTTTGCAATCATTAGTGCCGGCATTCACACGGGATTCTGAATGCTGGGCGGTGGTTAAACCCATCGATTCTACGATTCTCGCTCTGAGATGTACGCAAGCCTTGCTTACAAAATATTTTTTTGGCATGACAGCTCACAAGTTGATAAGGCTTCTGCTTCTTCGCTGCTAAAAGTTTTCTCAGCATCCCCTGCGCAAATGGAGGCGGGTGCTTTTTTCTTTCAATTTCTGCGGCTTCTGTGCTCGGGTTCATCTCCACAGCAACTAACTATACATGCCTCGCCGTAGAGTGCAGCACGAAATGGTTACCCTCACGGATCCAAGTAGCCCAAAGTAGGTGCTCTCCATAGGCTTTCTAGCAAAGTGTAGCTATTCCCCATAGACGTATACAGGATGCATCTATGACATGATCATGTTTAGGGATGGTTGAAGCTTCAGCCCAAATACATGAATAGCGCAATACTATCAAGCTTCCCCAGAAGAGACCTTCTACATTCTAGATTCGCGGGCATATTTAATGTAAGGGTTGGGGGGTGTAGAAGATAAGAACTAAGGGATTCCTACATCTCGCGTCACGCCATGTATTCCTAGGGGTTTCTAGGGGCCAGATTGGTACCGTTCTGAGGTCAATACCATGGGCCCCATAACAAAGCTGTGGGCCCATGTTTCAACCTTACAACCTGATTATTGTCAGGCGGCGAGGTACGAAAAATGGCACGAAAGCCTTATTGACTTAGAGTATAGGATTTTGGTTTAGGGTTCAGGATTATAGGGTTCAGGGCCTTGCAGTTTGCGATGTGCTTGATTCAGGGTGTGAGGGGTGTAAGACCTAGGATCCAGGATTTCAGCCAAGAGCTTGCAGCTTTTGGTCTAGTTGCGTGTGGAGGGGCCTGTACGCATACCAAGACGAGTTTCAAGCTCCGGCTTTGTGGAAAGCGAAGATTGCTGTAACCCCTGGGGATGCTAATCCCACCGACCCCTAGGGTTTAGGGTTTAGGGTTTGCATGTCGAAACTGAAAACCGGTCTTGTTTCTCTTGAAAAGTTGCCATATCATTCACTACCCCACAAAAATCTACAAGCCATTGGCCTTTGGATGAGACATTATAGGGCCCAATCCCTAAATCCTAAGCCCTAAACCCTAAATCTAAATGGACCCTAATATAGACGCCAGAAAATAGTATTCCTTTTTCTGGGAACCCCAGAAAAGAAACCCCTAGTTGTGGGAATCCCCCCAAACCCTAAACCCTGAACTCTATACCCTAAACCCTAAACCTTACACCCTATAAACCCTAAACCCTAAATAGTATAGAGACCCAGACAGACCCCCGGATCCCTTTTTACTTGGTCTCATGCAGCGACTCTTTTTGGGGAGCCTGGCACTTCACATGTAGATCTAGATGGTTTTTTGGGGGGCATTACAGGGGTGTATGTAGGGTTGCATGGGATTTAGGGCCCTAAACCCTAAACCCGAAAATTCAGGGCCTAGAGTTTGGAGTTTGGGGATTTAGAGTGTAGATCTAGAGCTACAACATGCTAAAACCAATGGCTCTTGGCAGGCTCTTAATCTCTGGGTTTCTATATGCATAGTATACCCTGGGTTCAGCCTTGCGTCCTTTTTGGATGCCCTTAATATTAGGGGACGTATTCTGATAGGGACCCCAAACAGGGATCGATCTTGACATCCTTCTATGTAACCAGAAGGGCCCCTAGAACAAGGCCTCAATCTCCAACCTTAGAGAAGAAGTCTCCCATCTACGTGCCAAATTGCGGCCCAATTTATTGCTCACCGGAATTCTGCCCCGAACCCCCACCTTCTTCGCCCCATCCCATATACACTTTCTGTAAGCTTTGTTCTTTCTTTGAATCCTCTATAGGCTTTGTATGCATGCTTGTTGCAGAGTAGATTCAATAATTAGTCAAGCTTTGGGATTTAGAATTTAGGGTTGTCACGGCTCCTGGAGTAGGACTCAGAGCATAAGGCTAAGAGTCAACTGTTTTGGGCTTATTGCCCCGGGAAGCCATTTGAAATCAATCGTCTCGTTCTACGACTTCGCTCTCAGCTTCCGCGAATCCAAGCTGACTGTATGGAGACGGGACAAAAGGCGTGATAGCTTCCCAGCATGAAACCCCACAGTGAGCTTATCAAGGCTGTTGTCCAATGCGGAACCGGCCTATGTGGGCCAATGTGGGGTTTCATGTTGGCTCTTGTAGAGCGTATAATTACAAAACATCCTGCATGACCCCAAGTACCTTCTACCTTTGGAATTCTATCATATTCTGGGTTGCCCAGGAAATCCAACATAGTCTCTCTTGGGGTTTTGTTCTCTAGTACCGAAAAATGCAACAAACACAAAACAGAACTACATACGCCCTCCCAGAACATCGGAAGGGATCTCTCGCAGATTCCTAAACCCTAAACCCTGGGGAATTTATGAAGCCGAGGGTGCGCAGATGACGGTGGATGGATGAAATCTCTACACGCCAAGAATGGGAATCACAGTAGCTAAGTGGTGCATTGTTTCTTCCATCCATGGAATTGCCACAGTTGATCATTTACATGTGCTACATTCATCTCCCATATACATACAGCTGTTTGTCAAACTCACGATCAGGGCTGGCGCGCTCCAAATATGTTGGAATAACCAAAGTCAAGTTTGTTCTCTCATCCCTACCCGGCTGCAGCGTATGAGGGCGTAGGGTTTGGGCTTTAAGGTCTAGGGTTCAGGGCTATCTATCGAGGTTTTTCTGAGAAGTCTCGTTGGTGCTGGGAAAAAAGCCTTTTGTAGTTCTACGCTATTTGATCTTAGCTAAGAGGAAAACCTAAACCCGATTTAGCAGTAGAGATCCTGCTACCTGACGCTGAGAACGGAATGCCAGAATGGATCCTTCCATATATGAGCTGTAGTAAACTCCTTATGGAGGGTTATATAGCGGAGTATTATGAGGTTTATTAACAGGGATACTAGGGCTCATACAAGCCCAAATGATCCTTCTTGCTTCCAGTTCCATAAACGGGCTTTGCAAAATGCCCCCTACAGAATTCCGAATAGGGACCCCATAGCCCTTAAAATCACTCTCAGCTCTACAGCCTAAAACCTTTAGGAATCCACCCCTGGAGTCCCTAAATGCACATCCCAAACATCTAAACCCTAAACCCTAAACAAAAACTTGGTACACTTC
>CAJNIZ010000981.1:4269-24906 GCA_905231905.1 Symbiodinium pilosum
ACGACCACGACCACGACCACGACCACCACCACGACCACCACGACCACCACGACCACCACGACGACGACGACAACGACCACCACCACCACCACCACCACCACCACCACCACAACCACAACCACCACAACCACCACCACCACCACCACCACCTCCTTGATTTCCGACCTTGATTTTCTAAGGGAGCTAGCATTAACATTAATATACAAGTGTGCGTATATGACTCTATGCCAATATGCATATGAGCTATAGTCTCAACTCCTAGTATTCTCCTAGCATCCCCCTCTATAACCTCAATAATACTCCTCTATATATTGCCTTATCTAACCCCCCTTTACTGAGTTTAGACCCTAAACCCAATATGATCCCCTCTATAACCCCTTTTACGGACTTTAGACTATAGCTCACATCACCCCTTGACTCCCTGGATGCAGACCGCGGAGCTCTGAGGCTTGCCGCCGGCCGTTCACGGCCACAATGACACAGCTGGGAAGCAACTTGTCAAGTCCTCCCTGCCTTGGAGTCACCCCAACAGGTTTAGGGTTTAGTGTTTAGGGTTTAGGGTTTAGGGTTTACGGTTTAGGGTTCAGGGTTTGAGGTTTAGGGTTTAGTGTTTAGGGTTCAAGGTTTAAGGTTTAGGGTTTAGTGTTTAGATCAAGGTTTAAGGTTTAGGGTTCAGGGTTTAAGGTTTAGGGTTTAGGGTTTAGTGTTTAGGGTTCAGGGTCTTGGATATGGCCGTATATTAGGATATCCAAGGATACATCGCCCCAATAAGACAAATGCAAATGGAAAATGGCATGGAAACTGAGGATTAGTCAGGATTACCCTAAATCCTTATCGCTGAAATGTTAAGTCCATGCTGCCTTAGATTTCGATCAGACCCCCTCAAGGGATTCCAAAACATGCAACAGACAAGGAGATGCAGAGGTTTGGGTTTTAGGGTTTAGGGCTTCAGGGATTTACGGAGATCAAATCGGGGAACATATAGGGATCATCTTCTGTCTGTGTACAGGACCCTGCCGTGGATTTAGTTTTGTGTTGTGGCTCTAGCGGAATGAAGGCTTGATTTGGGGAATACATGGCAGGAATATAGGGAACAGAATTCAAAATTTGGACTTTTGGACTGCGGAGTTCTGGAGTTCAACGTTGAAGCTTTTGGATTGTAGGACCCTCTAAACCGCAGGGCCCCAGTTGAGGGTTTGGGTGATGCTCAGGTTCATGAAAGCTACCCGCCCTGCATCACCTGTGCAACATACAGCCGAAATCCTACTTCTTCGCGTACCACTATGGGCTATTAGACCTTACGGGTACCTTAACCTACCCTGAATAGGGAATTTTAGAGTCTAATAGCCCATGGTGGTAAGGCAGGAATAATGTGAGC
This sequence comes from Symbiodinium pilosum, assembly GCA_905231905.1. NCBI lineage: Eukaryota > Dinophyceae > Suessiales > Symbiodiniaceae > Symbiodinium > Symbiodinium pilosum. The sequence continues at coordinate 5,648 of CAJNIZ010000981.1, forward strand.
CGTCTCGATTGCTAGAAGAATCGAAGCAGCCTTAGCGGCTAAGCGAATATCTTAATGAGAGCTCACAGCATCATCTGAGCTATAATCTTAACTCCTAGTATCCTCCTTAATGATCCCTATAATAGTCCCCTGTATAATCTCCGATATACACCCATCTTACAGATTTTAAGCTATAGCTCTTGTTTCTATGCCTTGGTACTGACATGCGAGTTTGAGGCTCCTGCTCTTGGTTCCACTGATCAACAAGGAGGCCGCGCACGACCTGGCGTCCAAAAGAAGCAGCTTCCAAATTAAACCCTAAACCCTAAACCGATTAAATTTCAGGATTCAAACAGACACCTGCAATTTACAGAAACAACTGCGGAGTTTCTCCAACGTTGAGTCGCCTAAACTGCGTCCCCAAACGTTAACCACTCTTCCAGGGCCCTGAAACCCTATAAGTGTCAGAAACTGGACAAAGGCTAAACGTAACAACGTCCCCCGATCGCCCTAAGTAACCCCAAAAAAAGCACCCAGAAGTGTGAGAAACCGTCCAAACCAAACCCTACACAAAGATGTCATACATGTCTTAGAGGAACCAACATGCTCCAAAAGACCACCAAATTAAATAATGTGCAAGCCATCCTCGAATAGGGACCTCGTCCCCTTATCTCTCAAGACGCCAAGCCCAAAACTTTAAACCGCCTAGCCTCAACCCTGAGCCCTAAACCCTAAACCAAAACCCGAAGCCGTAAACCCTCCGCAAAGACCGCAAGCGCTGGACCCTAACTCTAAGCCTGTTTCCCTCAAGAACCTAAACCCTAAACGTTATGGAAACTACAATAGAGGGACCCCAATCTAGATCCCCAAATACGATGATTCCAATTGTCGGGATCCCAAAAAGGTACCCCTAAATTTGGGACCTATAGAGCCCCTCTATATCCACAGCTGCCATTTCATTTTCCATTTCATGTTCCATTTTCTTGTCCATTTGATTCTCCATTACCCCTACATACCCTTAAATTTTAGGATTACAACATCCTACATAATCCCGAATAACTTCTATGTCCCCATGTATTCCTGAGATCACCTTAAAGAATAAACCCTACATCCTCAACCCTAAACTCCAGCCTCCTTGACGACCATGGAGCTAGCCGAGCCAGGCCCAAGCATAATCCCATGCCTTCGGCAGTTAAGGGTTTAGGGTAAACCCCTAAGCAACAGACCTTTAAGGGAGTGTGTATAGGGGCTACATAGGGTTCAGGGCGCGGGTGCTCAGGTTTAACGTTTCGCTGCTTAGGTCTTTGGGTTCAGGGATAAAACTTTTAGGCTTTTAAGGGCATAGCTAAAAAAGGACCCCAGGATCCCCCAAGGATATGTTGGGGAGTACCAGGGGCAAGGGTGAGGTCCTATTCAGGGCCATAGAGGACACACATAGAATTCATTGGCTCCCCTTTGGAGGGATTGGGTTTAGGGTTTAGGGCTTAGGGACCGTATTTTGGGAGTATACAGGATCCAATGCATTTTTTTGAACAGGTGCATCAGCCCTATGTCTGTTCATTCCAGTATACACATGTGTATGAATTTGCACATGCGGTGCCCCACTCGCACCATGATTGTCAGCATCAGCATCTTTATCACCACCCGGCATATTCATTGCTACTGCAATTAGATGCAATGATGATCAGCCCCATTGGGCGAGCATTAGGAGCAGCGAAGTTCGGCCGTGCTTGTATTCTAGACGTGGCTATGACCACTCTTGCGATTTCTACTGATGATAATATCCTGATTCCTTCTGGTTAAAAAACTCCGCAGCTGCCGGCGCTGCGTTTGCAACTACTATTCTCCAATTATGTAGTACTTGTTGTGCTGTTCGTGCTTTAAGGAACGGTCAACCCAAGTGCCCTAAAGTAACATGTTTAGCAACCTCGGGACGTTTACCCGCCTGCCAGCTTCTCTTCCATGATTCCTATAACCCCATGCGAGGGCTTCCCAAAAGTACGGGTACTTTTTTGGGGATCCCCATAATAAGGACTATAGAATTTTCGGGTCTAGATTGGGGTGCCCCAATTTTGGGAAACTACCATATGACCTTTGTAAAACACCAAACCCCCAAATCCCATCCGACTCCCATCACCCTGCACGGTCTCTGAGTCGCCCAGCGCAGGCGGGCTTTCAAAGCAATGCCTCGGAGCTTTTGGGTCAGGGAAAGAATCAGAGCTGATTTTGGAGTTTAGGGTTTGGAGTCCCCACAATGAGGAGGATAATGTTTCAGTGTGTATGCTGTCTCTGCTAGCTGCTAGGGCACCCTTATCTAGCGACTGATACTACAGGGGCTGATAGCCACTTCCGAAACCTCAACTCTCATCCGAAAGATCCAAATCCCCCAGACCCTTAAACTTAACCCTGAAGCCTACAATTTCAACCCCTGCATGATCCCTGAAAGTCCCTCCAGTCTCTCCTTAGCATCCCTAAGTCCTAAGCCCTAAGCTCAAATTTGAAAATCCCATACATTCGCTCTGTAATGTCCATCTACTGGCGAACCCCAAAGACCTACACGTTTTCGTGAAACCTTATGTCATTTGGGGCTTTCTCAAAATGTGAGGCCCATGAGGATATCTGGGAAGGACACTTTCGGAGAATTCTCAACAACTCAGCGGCTTCCATATCATCCTTATCATTCTGGGATACTTGCTGTATGACCCTACATAATCCGTGCTAGTCCCTTATGATCCCCTAAAACCAAGACAATACAGTCTAAAACCTGCACCGTAGACCCAAAAACCTAAGCCTTAAACCCTCAAACCTGAGAACCCTAACACCAAGACCATGAAACCTGAGCCCTAAAGCTGAAAACCTAAACCCTAACACCCGAAACCCCAAACCCTACAACCGACACCCTATAGCCCCCGAAGTAGATTGAATACGGCTTAGGGGATATTATAGTAAGATCCCCATATACCCCATATTACATATTCTATCTACTTAAGGGGGACTATATACCCCCTACATAATCCCATGAAGATACATGTAAGACCTATACCCCCTAAATCCTAAACCCTAAGCCCGAAATTGTCGGCTTAGAGCCGGGCCCGATGCGAATCCCCAGCTTCTGCCCTTCCTTCTTCCGCAAGGGGCCACAGCTTACCTGCCGAAGGCACCGAGTTCCACAATTTAGGGTTTAGGGTTCAGGGTTTAGGCAACGCTCCTTACAGGGGGATATATAAGGGTCCGCCCAAGGATTCCTATAGGGAATACTTTAGGGGTTATTCAGGGGGATGCTAGGAGTTTAGACTATAGTTAAAATGACCCCCAGAAACATCAGTTTGGGGGGTCTTGTGAACCCCCTTCTAACCACAAAAAATGACATCTGAAACAGTTAGACAGGCAAAGAGAGGCGACTGCTGTTAGGGCAATGTGAGCCATAGTCTAAACTCCTAGTACTTTCCTGCATAACCTCTGTAAGCCTCCCCTATATGATCCCTAGATAACCCCCTTTAAGGAGTTTAGACTACAACTCAGGTGGGGATTTAGGGACCCTGGCCTCCGAAGCTTGAAGAAATTGGTAAACTTGTTGGGTGGAGTTTTCAGGATTCGCGGATTGAGAGGATGTGGCTTTGGGGCTCTTATGGTTTTGGGGGCTTTAGGGCCTTTGGCAATGTACTCTGCTTTCATTGGCCGTTTAGCACTTACAAAGGTTTGAGATTGTTTCAGTGTGCTGCTAGGGTCCAGTGTAGAGTTAGTTGTTTAATAAAATTCCCCGGGCCGGAGATATTCCTGAGCTTTTTGATTTACAATTTCATTTTAATTGGGAACCTATGATTTTGCTTGATTTGCCCTGGGTGGTAATAATAAAGTTCCCCGGCCTAAAAATCCGTAGAAAGCATGGCTCGCAATTGAAATCAATTTGAAAGAGCTCCTACTCTTACTCCTGGTCTTACTCCTAGAGCGCTCAGGCCCCAGAACTATTACGACCCCGATTTCCCGGACCTTGGTTTCGAGATTGGTCCGCCCGAACTCCAGGGGGAGGGTGTTATAATGAACCCTCCATTAGGGCTTATGCTTTGAAAAGTCTGTCGAGCCGGTACACTCTGTGTGGGCATTTTGCAAAAATTACATGAGGCGGCTTCTTCATTGGACCCAATCCTGTTCTGGTGATTTGTGTTCACCCGACTCCTGCGCTTGCTTCAAAACCCGTTTTCTTTCATCGCAAATGCTATCGTTGCTGGCTGTTGATGTTGGCGTTTCTGAGATGAGCTTCCAACTCAAGCTTTGTTGCCTCGACTTAGATTGGTGAAGGAGGCGGTCTAAACAGCTCACGGGAAACTCTTCTCAACATCACTGTCTGTGGAAAGGACACCTGCAAGAAGGAAAAAATCCTATGGTATGTAAGGCGGACGATGACTTCCATGGCTAAGTGAATTTGCTCATGCCCCATGTCCCTTACCAGCATTACGATTTATCTCCTACTACTAAACCCTAAACCCTAACCCCTAAACCCTAAACCCTAAACCCCTAAACCCCTAAACCCTAAAACCCTAAACCCTGGTAAGGCCCTCGGTGCTCTTTTTGTTACCACTACGATTGCGAGGATTGTCACTGCTGGCCTCCTTGGGAGAGGCTTGGATGAGCCCAGGAGGCATAAGGACCCCTCGAACCACCAGGAAGCCTCACATCCACAGCAAGGAGCAGAGGAGCATGATCATCATACTATGACAGTTTAAAAAAAGGGGAACCCCATTTAAACCCCAAAATACGATTATCCTTGTTCTATGGACCTCCAAAATGGTATGGGGAAACCACAGTATCCTAAAGCCTTCACCACGAGGTAGGAGCTCTGTGCTCCAAGCCACTCACGATGATGTCTTTCGTTTTTGCACTGGAATTGTCTGTCATATCAGTTTCACTATAGCTTTGGATATCTGGCCTAGCTTGAAGTTGCGGTGCTAGCAGCAACAAGGAGAGCGCAAGCACAGAGGCAGCAGCGGCTTCAGAAGCAGAATCAGCAACAGGCACAACCACACAGTGAAAGTAAGGACAACAGCTCTCCGTCTTACTAATGTAGACCCATGATTAATAAACCCCCTCCTTTTAAGGGCCTAAATATTCGGATCCCTATTATAATCCCTATTAAGGGAAGAGGGTTTATTAATCACGGGCCTGGGTTGCTCTCTTTGAAGAAGACGAGCAGCCGAAGTCCGAGTTTGAGCGCCCGGCTGACAGATAGCTGTGAATCATCACGCAAGGTGTCCAGCATCTTTGAGCCTCTTCATCTAGGGGGCGGGGGGGGTTAAATATGGGCAATGGAAAAGAAAATGGAAACTATTATACTGACTATTATACTGGGTAATATGCAACGAAACTGAAACCCCAAACCGAAGACATGGCTCGGCAAAACGTCACTCAAACAAAAACAATAAAAGTCTCCAAGGTAGAAAGGCTGCTGAGCAAGCCCTTTCAACGGGCGGCAACACCCTGTGTAACTTAGGACGGTGCCAACAACTGAACCAGCAGCAACGACGCGATCTCCCGAGCGAAGAGCAAACTCGGGATTTGCCTGCCATCGCTTTGATAGCGTCGTCACATCCATGCCGGCTATACCCTAAACCGTGTAACCTAAAACCTCAACCCTAGACCCTATGCCCTAAAACGTAAAGCCTATGTCCTAAACCCTAAATCCGACCCTATATATACCACTAAACCGTAAGCCCCCAACATGTTCCTGCTGTTTCTCATGGATCCCAACCTGGTTCCATCGAGCCACCGCGCCAGTCTCTGAAATACTGCTAACCTTGGCGATCAGCGGTTTAGAAATTAGGGTTTTTTTTGAACTTTTTCTCTAGGGCCGGTGAAACAGTCCTGAACATGTTTAGGGTTCAGGATTTTCAGGGTTAAAGGTTTAGAAGTAGGATGGAAAACAAATGGAAGCTCCTGTACCGTTTAAGGTTGAGGGCTTAGAGTTTAGTGGCCTGAATAACTACGATGCTGGATGATCAAGTGGAAAGTCCAAAGGAATATCGCATGAAAAATCAGATAGAGATGACATGAGACTGCAGTCATGACGGAGCTATGTGGGAGTAGATGTAGGAGCCATTTAATTAGAAAAGGGTTTTGGAGAAGGTGATACTTTGCCTATAACTACATGAGGATGATAAGGGAGCAACAACCGTTTGTATTCAGGCTTCGACATCACGCTTATCAAATGATGGCCAAGAGAAACTCATGGTCCAAGGGCTAGACTTGCAGCAGCTTCATCGCACAAGACTCCACGGAAATTCTGAAACATAGGATTTAGGGTTTTGGGTTTAGGGCTTAGGGTTTGATACAACACGTGCGGTGCATGTAAGTTTAAATGGCCTCTTTCCAAGCTGCCACACAATAGTCGAAGGATTTGGGACTCTACCTAGTCCACCTGAGGCGCCCAAGCCTCTTTCTAATCCCTCACCCCAAACCCTAACCCCTAAACCTTAAACCCTAAACCCAATCTCCTGACATCGGGTCTTGCTGGCCTCTAGGCTGTCGCTCTTGTCCGATGGGGCCGTAAGGTTACATCCCCACCTGGCACCAGTTGCATGTGTTCTCAAAGCAATGTTGAACGTCAGGGGTAGGGAGGTTAGTATCAAGGTGAGAAGTCTGTTCAATGCGGGTGCATCCAGTACTCGCTTTCAGGAGCATGACGTGTGAGCCATATATATATATATGGAGATAGATATGTGTGTATATATATATATGTGACTTGTTTGCAGGGAACGTAAACCAACAGTAGAGAGGCCATACAGTGTGGATTTCGTGGGCACTTTGACGTGTGGCCTCTCGTCCTCGCCGCGTACGAGCTTCCTTTCACAAAGAAACGGAAGTACTGAGGCCTCGGTAAAGCTCAAGATCAGACAGTCGGGAGCTCGATCATGGTTTCGGTTCCGAAGTCAAAGCAACAAAGGGTACATCTGGAGGAGCCAGGTTTTGCCCAAAGATTTGGATCCCGACAATCCAAAACTGGCATTCCATCCTGCTTCTCAGCATCGGGCACCACCAACTAGGCGGCGGCGGATGCGCATAGAGAGCAACTCCTTACACTTTTCGCAGCTTGGCGTGAGCTGATGATGGTTGCTGCCTTCTCATTGTCCTCATTGTCATTCGTATCACTTTTATTTCCAGTACTGTAACTAATAGCACTGAAGTCAGTTTTCATTACCGGTATGAACGTCGTTCTTGCTATGGGTCTTGCCGTAGATCCATCATGCTAACCTTCTGGATTACTTATAGCTAGTGCTCAAGGAGAGCTTGCGGCCGCGGAGCGCATGACTTCATCTCCTCCATCATGCTTGAGGCCCCTGTCTTTCCATTGACCTTAGGTGGAGGAAAAGGGCCAGGCATGGGAAGCAACTCTTGATGTACAAGCATCATGGCTTCCCTTGTTGTGCATTCTGGAATAAGTACATACACGCACACAAACATACAATTCATGCAAATATACATATGCAGGTACATGTCTATGCATTTTCGTTTTTGGATTTTACCAGGCGGGATTTAATCTTCAGAAAATGCCAGATATGTGATCATTGATCAGAATCCATGTTCCACAATGGCAAGTGTGGGAAATTGCTTCCCCTCGCCTTGTAGGCCTACAGTAACCTGAAATGATTTCCCCAACACACTTTTAGATTAACCCCACATGCCTCCAAAACACATAATTCCGGTCTATAGGGACCCCCTGCCATGTTGCATAAACCAACCCTAAAGCGTAAACCTAAACCCCAAACAATTAAACCCTAAATCTCAAAACCCTGAAACCGAAAACCCATAGCTCTCAAAACCCTAAACCCAAAACCTTAGACACTAAACCCTAATCCCTAAAACTCTAAATACACCTTATATCTTAAACCCTAATCGCTCCCTAAAATCCAAAGCCTTGAACCCTAACCCCCAAACCCTATCAGATCAATCCCCACATGTTCCAGGGGCAGGTCAGTTTCGATGATGTCGCTCTCTCGGACCAGCGGCCTCAGCCATGACAAGGGCTTTGCAGCAGTTATATATGGGATGTTGGAGATATATAGGGGGTTATATTGGGGGAGATATTGGGATAATGGAAAATAGGAACTACTATTCTGGGTTTAGGGCGTAGTGTGTGAGCATTAGGGTTTAGGGTTTAGGATTTTAGGGATCCGGGTTTAGGGATTACGGTTTAGGGATGAGGGTTTAGGGAGTAGGGTTCAAGGATTAGGATTTAGGGATTAGGGTTTAGGGATTAGGGTTTAGGGATTAGGGTTTAGGGCTTGGGGGTTAGGGTTCAGGGTCTAGGGTCCAGGGTGCAGCATCTCAATTCCAAGCATTCAACGGTCAAGCAGCTCTATCACACATGGAGAACTACCCACCTGCCCAGTGGTTTCCAGATCGTTGAGAAACTTACACAACCTAAACTCTAAACCCTGAACCCTACACTCTATTCAACACAAGATCTTGCCCACAAAATTTTTGACCTTGCCCGCCAAATTTGTGACCTTGCCGCACCACATGCATAATTTCATGGGCGAAGGTCTCTTTTTGGTAGGGGCGAGGTCGCCTTTTGGTCGGGTATATAGGTCTTTCTCTTGGTGGGCAAGGTCTTTGGTGGGCAAGGTCATAAATTTGAGGGTTAAGGTCGTGGGCAGAGTCAAAGCAACCTTGCCTACCAAAAACCTCACTTTGCCCAACACAAAATGGCGGTGCGAAGTGAGACACTACTTGGAGCCGAAGGGAAGGAAAATCAATGCGATAATGGTGCAGGGTCTGGCTACAGCACAGTGGTCTTCCATGATTCCTCATACTGCTGCAGGTCGTCCACCCAGAAAAACGGACCATGTTCTAAAACCACGCAAAAAACCCATCACTTTCAAAAAAGAATTGTGTAGTCTTCTTTTTTTACTCTGCATGAACCCCTAAAAGCCACAAAAAAACGCGCAACAGCTGAACCCCTCAAACCCTCAACCCCCCAAGAGCTAAGGCTCGCCACACATGCCACCAAAGCATCCCAGGGGGGGAGATGCCAACAGCGTCTTGGCTTGCCGCCTCGTGGGACACCTTCACTTGGGTTTCAAGGTTTGGGGGTTAGGGCTTAAGTTTAGGGATTAGGATTCATGGTTTGGGTTCAGGCATTAGGATTTAGGGTTTGGGGTTTGGGGTTTAAGGCTTTTCTGCGACGACTTGATTTTAAGGTTAGAACCATGGGCTATAATGGGCCGGTTATCTTGGGGCCCCATATACCTCGTATATATCATACATGTATGCTCCAAGGCGCATGTTAGGGGCCCATACTTGCAGTGTTACAATTCACGGGTTTAGACGCAGCTGATACACCTCGGACCCTAATCCCGGAACCTAATCCCTAAACCTTAATCCTATTCCTAGTCCCTAAACCTAAGCCCTAATCCTTTAACCTGAAACCCCAATCCCTAAACCCTACTCTCCAAACCCTGATCCCTGAACCTTAAACCCTAAACCCTTATAACCCTGACATGAACAGAGGTATAAAGCAGCTAAGGACGCCTCAGGTGAAGCTGGAGACCCCAACATGGACCGCAGAAGAATGCAGGCTTAAGGGTTTAGGGTTTAGGGTCTAGGGTTTATGTTTAAGAGTTTAAGGTTAGGGTTCATAGACCCCAAAAGAAGATAGACCCAAAATAGTATACTCCTTATTATAGGGACCCCCAGAACGATACCTCTATTTTTTGCAAAAGCTCCATTTCTCTTGCAAATACCACCTATCGCCAGGGTAGACAACCCTGCGCTGCCCTCGCCTGCTCGCAGACATGGAACCCTCCAATTCTCCTACTGTTTGCGGTCAGTGGAGTAGCGTAGACCTCCTAGGATCATGAAGGCGAAAACCCCTAAACCCTAAATCCTGAATCCTCAACCCTAAAACCTAAACCCACCATCATGTTACCTGCTCAGCCTGTCCCCTGAATACCCCACGTCAAGCCTGGGGCATCTTCTGCATCTTCTGGCATATACCCCGGTATACCCCCCTACAAACCAAGTACAATCCCTATCCAATTCCCCTCACTGACTGCACAAAATCTATGGGAGATGCATCCGTCCTCATCTGGAACCAAATATACTATGATCCTTACTAGTGGGACCCCCAAAAAGTAACCCTAACTTTGGGAAACAACCATATTGGTAACCATCAGTTCAAATCTTACATCATGGTCTGGTCGTGGGCCTTTCCTGCACTAAGCCTAGCCCACGCCTTTCAGCATCTGAAAATATGCTTGCAATAAGCTCCCCCTGAATCACCTCTAAAACAAGCAACAGTAATATACTAATATTATTAATAGTAATATTAATAATAGTAATACTAATCATAGTAATCTTCGTAGTATTGATAGTAATAATCGTGGTATTAGTAATGTTAATAGTAATACTAACAAAGAAACAGTTCCTGGGTGGCCTTGAGGTTGTGCTCCTGAATGAGGCCATCGTCCGCCACGCTAACGACTTGAAGCCTCAGGTCGTTCGTATGACAAGAAACCGAACGGAAGCTTTTGTATGCTTCAGGGTTTAGGGTTTATGGCTTCTACAGGGTGATAGGGTTTATGGGGTGTACAAGGTTTCTGGGGAATATCGGATTGAAGGTGGCATTTGGGGGATATTGGCTGGACACTGTCTCCACCCTGCCACGGTCCGCCAATTTAGTCATACATGACTTTTCTAGGGGTGAGAGCAGTATCCTGTGTCGAGGGGTTACGATGCAACTAAATTTTGCACTATCCATAAGGTTTCCAAGGGACCTATGAACACGTACTCTAAAGCCCATACCCTGAAGCCTTAACCAAAGAAACAATTGACAACATTTGTTTCAGGTAGGGCACAGCTGATCTCTTCAAGCGAACCTGGTACAAAGGAATATCTGGGTTGCTGCAATCGGTACCACTGCTACCAGTAGGGTGACATCCTCCCTCTGTACTGTTAAAGCCTTGCCGAGAAACCCTAAATCCCTACATACGCGTATAAAATCCTTATACCCTCCTGAAAGCTCGTATCGTGGCTGGTACTCTTGCTTTGAGTGGTCGTGGTTAGTGTGGCTAAGGTCTAAGTCCTGGACTCTGTTGCTTTTGGGGGCGGGGTTCGGGGTCCCCCTATTCTGGGCAGCTACCAGATCTATGAGAACCAGCAAGATTTCTGCTGCAAATATTGCTCGGTTCACCTACATCTTCGTCACAAGGAGCGGCGTTGCTACCACTGTACTCCGCGATGCTCAGAAGGGAAAGAAGCAAAGGATCCCAAGCAAAAACGCATATGCTATAATCTAGCCAAATATAATGTTACGTGAAGTACCATACAGTACAATACAGTAAAACAGAATTATCCCAACTATCTACTCCCTCATTCGCAGAACCTAAAATACTCGCCTGAGTCCCAGCAATCCATGGCCTCCTCCGTAAACCTTGAGTCCTACTACTCTGTAGGGTTTAGGGTTTGGGGTTCAGGGCCGTCAGAGGCCGCGCGTTCGAGGGTTTTAGGTTCTGCGCCCAAGGTTGAGGGTTAAAAGCCTCGGACTTTTCTTAGTAGGGAATACAGGAATATTGTATATGGGGAGAATATTCCTTTGATCCCTGCTGCGAACCTGTAAGTTTAAGACAAGCTTCATCCGAGGGTGTTTAGTTCTGAGCCCTAAGACCTTAAACCCTAAACCTTACACCCTAATCCCTACACAGTAAACCCTAAACCCTGAGTAGTAGTTCCCATTTTCTTTTCCATTATCCTCATACATCCCCCAATATGACCCCAATATAACCCCCTATATAACCCCAATATAATCCTTATATGAACCCTATATAATCCCTATAATCCCTGTAGTTTCCATTTTCTTTTCCATTATCCCAATATATCCCACAATATGACCCCAATATAACCCCCTAAGACCTTAAACCCTAAACCCAAAACACTAAACCTTAAACCCAAAGCCCTAAACACTGTACCTTAACCCCTAAACCCTCTGAGCGGGGCGCATGTTCCCGCGCTGGACAGGTGTCAGCTGCGCTCCGAGCCGGCCGTCAGGGCCCTGCAAGGTGGGTTTTTTCTACTTGGGTTAGGGATTTGAGGCTTAGGGTTTGGGGTTTAGGGTTTAAGAATTAGGATTTAAGGCCAAGGGTTTAGGGTTTAGGATTTAGGGCTTAGGGTTGAGGGTTTGGGATTTAAGGCTTAGGGTCTGGGGTTTAAGGTTTAGGGTGTCTGGTGGATGGAACAAATTCTTGCACCACCTAGGACCTTCAGAACACTCCCCCAAGTACCATATACCCATTGAGCTATGCTATTATTAGTATCATATAATATAACCCCTATATAATCCCAGTTTCCATTTCATTTTCCATTTTCTTTTCCATTTGATTCTCCATTATTGGGTACCATAGTATCCCCTCAGAGATACTAAGGTCTTGCAAACCTCTTTGTATCAACCCCGGCTCGCTTGACACTGTACCTCCTGGCATCCTAGGGTATTGGATATTCCTCTTATACCTTCAACCCTATACCCCAATGCAAAGTAGGCAACTGTTGCGTGAGACAGACATGATGGCATGAACAACTTCAGGGTTTGGCTCGGTTATGACAGGATGCTTCTTGTTGCCACCATGGTTTTGATGTCGGTGATAGTGGTCATCCATGAAACAACAGTTTTTGCGACGTGACAGCCTTTTTCTATTCTCTCAAAGCATGATTCTGCTTGTATATGTTATGTTAAGCTCACCATCATGATGGCAACGACAACAACAAAAATCTGAGGATCATTCTACACTGGTTCTTCTGAAGGCAAAGTTGCGCCCACCAAGAAATTCAGAAAAAGCCTTGTTCGTAAAGACGTGACTAAGTGATTGTAGTTTCAGTTATAGGTATTGCCACACGTTATTGCCATGTCAGCTATCTACGCAAAGCCGTAAACCCTAAGCCCTAAACCCTAACCTTAAACCCTAATCCCTGCATAGTAAACCCTAAACCCTGAATAGTAGTTTCCATTTTCTTTTCCATTATCCTACTACATCCAGGCCCTAAACCCAAAGATCCTTCCGGCTGCCTTTTTGATTTCCACCTGAAAGGACAGCTCCATGTTCTGCAAGCTGGCATTGACCTGTGAGAGAGGAGGCCCGCGAAATACGTAGTACTGCTGTTTAGGGTTTGGGGTTTGGGTTTAGGGCTTAGGGTTTAAGGCTTAGGGTCAAGTATATAGAAAAGACCCTGGATGTGCCCCCTGCAGCAGAAAAAAAAAACAGTACAATCTTGCTGAACCCCTTTGAAGAGGAACTTTCACTTGGCTTGAACCATGCTACACTACATTCTGCTATATGATAAGACCTCGAACTATATTCTATCATGTTCTACTAGCTACAATGTCAGCTGTAGCAGAGGAGCCCCAGTAACCCTAACCCTATACCCTAAATCCTGAACCCCAGACCCCAAACCCAAACCTGAAAACCTAAACCCTAAAACCTAAAACCCTAAACCCTAAACCTCGCGCGGAGGGATAAGGGCCATGGCTTCGCGCCTGGCCGGTGAAGCTCTGAGGATCCGGGTCTCGTCCCCGAGCACGGGCCGTCTCGGAGCGGGGGGAGGGAGTCATTTAGGGCCCTTGAGGGCTTAGGATTTAGGGTTTAGGGTTCAGGGTTTAGGGTTTAGTGAAACTGCTGAAATTCTCTCTCCTAGGGGTCGACCCAACCTATCAATCTTTTTTGGTTTCGGTTTTCGGTTTCCTTTTGCGCGTTTGCCTTTCTGGGCTCCTGGGCCTTTTCCCAGCCTTTTCTAGGGCCTTTTTTGGGCCTTTTGTGGGCTTCTGGGAGCCTTTTCGGGCCTGTGGGCCTCTTCCCAACCTTTTCTGGGCCTCGGGGCCTCTTCTGGGCCTTTTAACTGCTCTTTCTGGGCCTCGGGCCTCTTCTGGGCCGACCCTAAACCTTAATCCCACTGAGCATCCTGTTTTACCTCTTCCCAGCCTCTTCTTCGGGCTTTTTCTGGCTTTCTGGGGCCTTTTCCCAGCCTTTTCTGGGCCTCGGGCCTTTTCTGAGCCTTTTCTAGGTTTCTGGACTTCTTCCCCAGCCTCTTCGGGCCTTTTCTGGCTTTCTGGGCCTTTTCCCAGCCTTTTCTGGGCCTATTTAACCTTCCTTGCGGGCTCCTTGCATCAATTTAGCGAACTCTGCTGATGATTTTTCTAATGAATCTGCCAAGCTGCTGTGAAATTGATTATCTTATATCCTTGCTGCGCTGGCGCACTTGGGAGCTTGCTCCCCTAAAATTTAGGGTTTAGGGTTTAGGGCTTAGGGCTTAGGGTGTAGGGTTTAGAGCTTAGGGTTTATGGTGAGACCATAAATAAGTACCCATACATGCTGCATCCTTAGTCTAAACTCCTAGTATCCCCCATAATAACCCCGTATACTTGTCCCCTATATGAATCCCCTATATAGCCGCTTTTGAGGAGTTTAGACTATAACTCGTGTGGGGCCCCAATAGATACCCAAAAAAAACTGCAGTCCATATGAGAAGGATCCTTGAAAAGATGTTGGTTGAAAATCCCGTTGTAGGGAATACACGGATCCATATGGCTAGTAAGGACTTGTATTTTTACCGGGCTATACTCTCCCAGGACTAACTTGAAATACTCCTCCCCCTCACATCAAAAGTTTGTTCATACTTCTAGTTCGGGAGCCAATTGGGTGTTTCGCAGAGCAACCCCTATATGATCTCTCTTGGGGAGCTCCATAATCCTTAGGCGCACAAGCCCCCTGCTTTCAGAAAGTCCCCAACTAAGATCAAGGTAGGTGATGGGTGCGGACGTTGTGTCATAGCATCGGTGAGCTGAATCATCGAGTGAAGATCCCTAGCACAACAACCAAAACAAGCAACAACTCAAGCTCCTCGTTTGTAATTGTGAACTTCCCTTGGGGGCACTTGCTTCTCAAGCTCTTGTCCTATCTCAGCTGACCTAGACCGAGCTGGCCACCAACAGCTTGCCACAGAAGTATGCCAGAAAGACCGCAGGCACGCTGACCTCATCAAGCACACGTCTGGCAACCCTTGGGGCTTAAAGGGTCATATAGGAAGTATACATGGGTTATATGGGTATTATACAGGAGTTGTATTTGGATTATATAGGGGTTATATAGGGATTATATCTGGGCTATATAGGGATCAAGCCATGAGCTGCTGCCTACTCACCACATAATCGGTTCAAAAATGCCTTGCAGACTTCCTGCCGCTGGAATTGTGAGATCTTGCTTGACAGCAAACCCGTTCTTGCCTGCTGCAAGTCCTAAACCATCGCTCATCAAATAAAAAATTTAGCGGAGCAAATGTACCCTAAGAGTTCAGCCTCAGGATGGGGTCTGGGGCTTTGGTCTTCGGGTCGGGCAGTCGTATACAGGGGGCGGTACCTTTCATGGCACACATGGTGGCTGCACTGATCGCCCCATGAACCGAGCACCGGTCAAAGGCTGCAATCAAGATGAAGCTCGCCAGTATCACGAACTGCCTGCCATACTTAACGGCTAAATCTGGCACACTTGGAGGTAGTGAGGGTTAATGTTGAACTTATGCAGAGCTAGAACCATCCAAAACGAGACAAACAGCATGGTCTTGAAGGCTTCCGCCTTTCCGGATCAAAGACGCATGAATAAGGATACTAATAAACACAAAACTAATAGTAGTAATAGTACTAGCAGTAGACACAGCCATAGCGACTATAAGGGATAATTGTCATTCTATTTGGTCCTCTTCTATTCCTACTATACGACTGTTACAGAGTGGGGGAGATTCACCTAAAGAATAAAGATAATCCTACAATTTTGAGGACCTGACATTTGCTTCTCTTCTCGTGACAGTCACTGCAATTCTGGTTCGAAGAGTGGTGGTTCCACCAGGGACCGAATGGATATGATGAACTACCAAGGGATTCAGAGTCTATCAAGGGTTATATATGGAACTTTTTGAGAAGTGCCATGAATGACACTGGCTGTTGCGACAGCGTTGGGGCCCTCTGCTGGGATGAACCTTGCATAGAAGGTCAAGCGCCAATGCAGTCATAGTGCGACTATGAGGACTTGACTCAGAGCAGCACAGGCTGCTGAGATGTGTGAAGCTTGTCGCGCATATAGTGTCAGTTGAGATTACTTGCCAAGAATTCTCGTTGTTTTGCCGGCGCCGTACAGAAACAGAGCCTGCCTGTCAGGCGCCCACAAATACAACTGCAACTCCTCCTCCGGCTCCCTACTGCAGTTTTGGGGTTTTGGGTTTAGGTTCAGGGTTTAGGGTTTTTGCTGATGGCGGTCGTGATGCTGATGATGACAATGATGGCTGTGCTGGTGTTGACGCTGGCAGCTGGCAGCCACTACTAACCACTCCTGCTACGATTACTCCTTGCACCCCAAGAAACACCTCCCATGTTGACTCAACCTGCACATGCCCGAACAATGCTGTATTTGAACACTACCTTCATCCCTAAAACAACCCTGGACCCTTAGCCTTGCTCCTCAACCCTCCAGGCCCAGGCACTATACCCCGAATCTGCAACCTTAAGACGCTCAAAGTCAAGACGTCCAAAAACCACATTCTCAGTAGCGCGGCATCTAGACTGCTAAATGAAGAGAGGAAACAACCTCACTCTCTCTTGTTTCTTAGGGCATGCCCCTTTACAATACTGAATACTGTGTCCATCCCTGCCTGCGTTTATCATATGCTGCTCGCGAAGCAGCTCCCGAGAGAGTCTCATAAGCGGCATTCCTCGGTGATAGTGGGATGAAAGGGGATATAGGTTAGGGTGTAGGGTTTAGGTTTAGGGAAGGGCCTGCAACAGGATAATTTTGCAAAGCAGGTTTTTGTAGTAGCGTCAGTTGTTAGGGTACAAGGACCAAAGACGATAGGAAAAAGAAAACTTGCCTGATACTGGTCCAAGTTCAGCTTCGCTCGATTTTTTTGCGAGGTAGTAGCCTTGCAGGCACGCAATGACCATCATGAGACCGACAGAACAGCACTTGAGGCCAGAGAACAGGAACTAGCACTATACTGTATATGACGTTACGGAATACCTGTGCTTGTCTTCTTTAGAACTCGCATGAACGAAAACCTAATCCTTCGTAACGGTGTCCGGAACAGCACAGCTCTGACATGTGGGGGCTTCCATACACTAGAGGCACCAATATGCATCCCTATAACTATATACCATAACCCCCTGCTACGGGGACTCCTGTTGAGGATCCCCTAGCCTTTGGAAACCCTGATCCCTGCATATCCCAAGGATCCCACCAGTCCCTGTAAAACCCGATATATTCCTCCACGGCCCTTATGGCGACTTTGCATGGAAACCTCACTTGAAGAGTCAGGGGAACCAAGTACTTATACTTTTAAACCCTACAATCCACATAATAACCCCAGCTATCCCCACCCTACTAAGTCCACCTCACCCTCCAAGCATGGAGCTGCCTAACTTAGCAGGCTCAGCTCAGCACCTGCTGCTTAGAGCTCAGCTTGTTGGTTGCCTCACTCAACACTTCAGGGTTGAGGGTGTTGAGGGTTTAGGGTTTAGGGTTTAGGGTTTAGGGTGTTTGGGGTTGCAAAGGAGGGCATCCCTTTAGAGGGATTTATAGGCTGTATAGGGATAGCTGCGATTTAGTGCTCAACATATTTACCAACTTCTGGGTTGCTGTGAACTGACATGACATAAGCTACGATGATAAGGGAACTCCATTCTTTCTACACATCCATAATATGGCAACCTATTTGCTCAACAGAAACCCAGACTTTAATGCCTGGAGATCTCCACTGGCTGACCCTAAACCATAAACCCTAAACCCCAAAACGTAAACCCTAATCTTCAGATACGGTTCTCAGGATTGAACAGACAGATCTGGCCTTCGGAATCCCTCTATGGATCTCTACTGTGGATGGAGGAAGCGTTGCAACACCTTATATAGCCCCAACACAGGTAACTATAATTTTTTGGTCTTATACTAGAAGTTGCAAGTTTCCATGCATCCACTGTACGACGTTGAAGCCGTGTTAGAGCCGGGTCGAAGACACGACGAAAGGCCGTTGTAATCTCTGGTTGACTGGCATCCACAGCCACACCTAGTGTGGAGTAGTGGTCCTGCCAGAAGAAACGGCATAAGAAGGCTGAAGAGCAAGCTAAGCCCATGCGAGGAAATTTGCAAAGTTCTGGTCACTGGTTGAGGTTCTCGATTCAGGCTTGGCTTTCGCATGGTTAAGAAGTGAAGTGCTGGCTTCTCATAAGACATGAAGATCTCGATTCTGGTCATCATGAACCCCAATTCCAACAGGATTCTGATTGAGTGAAGGCACTGCCGCAAAAACATTCAGGAGATCATGATCCCAACTTCATGGTAGCATCTTACAAAAACATAGCAAATGCCTCTACAGTTCAGTGCACCCATCCACGTGAGAACCTTGATGTTTTGCATTTCTCCGAGGACAAAGTGTCTCTGCGCACTGTCCTCCAACAGTTGGGTCTGGATGGTGGTGGCCAAGTCCTGGGCAAACTACGCATCTGTCTTAGTGTCATCTTGATCTGACTGTGGTTCTACAGGAATTGGATCCAAGCATGAACCTCTGGGAGTAGTGCCCGCAACTGCATCACCTCATGAAGAACCGCTGTGACCACGACCTGGGCCAACATCAAGCGCACCCTAGGCATTTTGGGGGATCAATATGGAGACTCTGGGGCTTGAAGGGAATGAACCATATTGAGCTTGCTATGGCTTCAAACTTCGAGAATTGCCAAGCGCGGGGCACAAACGGCAAAGCCAGCAAGGGCCTTGCCACCACAGAACACCCAGACGCATTCATGACATTGACTGGTAATGTGACTAAAATGTAAGGAAGAACATACCGTTCGCGTGGAATTTCCAATGGCTGCCACAAATATAATGCCGTTGTAAGGATCCACAATAATCTACAGCATAACCCATACACCAAAACGTAAAGCCTAATCCATAACCCTAAACCCGATAAATCCTAAACCCTAAACCTTAACCCTAAACCCTACATCCTAAACCCTAGATCCTTAACCCTAAACCCTACATCCTAAACCCTAAATCCCGAACCCAAACCCTAAATCCTAAATCCTGCACCCTAAACCCTACATCCTAAATCCTTAACCCTAAACCCGATAAATCCTAAGCCCTAAACCTTAACCCTAAACCTTACATCCTAAACCCTAGATCCTTAACCCTAAGCCCTACATCCTAAACCCTAAATCCTGAACCCTAAACCCTAAATCCTAAATCCTGAACCCAAACCCTAAATCC
>CAJNIZ010000982.1:18558-30386 GCA_905231905.1 Symbiodinium pilosum
CATATGTACATATGTACATATATACATATATACATATATGCATATATACATATATACATACGTACATATATACACATGCATACTTATACACGCATGTAGGGTCGAGCATGTGCATGCGGGTGGGGCCGATTTGGGAGTTATGGATGTTTGCAGCTTAAAAGTGTTGCACGCGCGCTGCCAAGGCGACCAAAGCAAAGTATGCATTGCGAGCGCAAGGGAAGGAACTCTTGCACAGTAACTTTGAGGCCATGCTGCAATGGACATAATGCTCATGATGGGCCAGCTAAGCGCTCATTGCCGCCAACCTTTTTACATCTGCGGCTGGGCAAAACAAGACACATTTTTTGGCCTTCGCAGATGTCTTGCTAAGTTTGTAAGCAAGCAGCACCACTCCATCCGCGGCTCGTCGGGCATCGCAATCCTCTTTTAAAGGCCCTGTTGAAAGTGCCAATGCGCTCTCTGAGCTGCAGGACAAGTCGCGCAACAAAATGCCAAGGTTCCAAATATCACGTTTGCAGTCGTACTGCGCGGGTGATGCCATGATTTCTGGCGACCAGTAATAAACAGTCCCAGTTTCTGTGCGCAGAAACAGTCAGCAGGCAACTGCTGAGCCACTCCAAAGTCAACCAACCAGTTTCAAGATGCATGGCCATTCGGTTTCATAGCTCAGGCAGACGTTTGAGGGCTTGATGTCGCCATGCGGGACCCAAAGCCGCTGCAAGAAATGCAAAGTTTGAGCAACCGCGTGCAATATGTGGGCGTAGTCTTTGGTGAATATTGGCCTTCCCTCGGCAAACTGAGGCAAGGTCGTGCCCGACAACTCCATGACCAACCCTTGCGGACTTGCTGGAATCAAGCAGTACACCATCACCACATTTGGGTGCCGGCATAGCTCCAGCACTCTCAGCTCGTGCTATAAACCCCTTTTGGCACTTTCGTTCTTGAACTCGGGCCTGGGGGATTTCAAGGCCACCATCCAGCCATCTGCTGCGGCTTCTTGCACAAAGCGGAGGCGCCCTGGCCACGAACTTCGCCAAAAGCAAATCCTTTCCAGTCCAATGGCTGCCATCTTGTCGTCCAAACTGCAAGCCACATGTGTGCGAAAACGTTGTTGAATCAGCCTGGCAGCTGCGATCATCATACTCAACCTCTTTCGCTGAAGATATCCTCGAAGGTGCTGTGTGGCAGTGGCAATCTTTTTGTTGAGCAACATGCACGGTGCTTTGCAGCATCTCAGCCTGCCCCTCCATGCAGAAGCATTTGCGAAGTGGGCTGCGCCAATGCTGCGTTCCAAGAAAACCCCTCTGGTTTGAGGGTTCGGAGAAATCAGAAACTAGCTCATCCAAAGCGCCAAGCAATGCAGGCACATTGCAGAAAATTTTGGCTGCAGGCTGGAAGAATGCATCCAATACCATTTCAGGCAAGGACCACTCGGCCAGCCTACCGTTCTTGAAGCAAGGCGCTGCAACCGAAACAGCATTCGGTCATGGTCCCGCCTTCTTAACGAACACAGCTTGATTTTGCAAACAAACCGCTGATGGTGGCGTATGCATATGAGGCGGCGTCAAAATTATTTGTTCGTTCTCTCTTGGTTTTTTAATTAGGGTGTCCCCTATCGATTTCCACGTTTTGGGGATCTTCTCTTAACCCTAGCTCAAATGAAATAAGCCTATAGTTTTAGGACGTCCCCTATCGATTTTGGGGATTTTTGCGCAACAACTACCGCCTAGACTAAATGATGTAAACGGTAATTTTGACCGCGACTCATATCATCAGGATGAGCGTCAGTACACAACGGCACCTGTACTGCATCTCGCCATGGTGTGTATGCCCAACAAGATGGTATTCCAGGTCCGCTACGTCTCAACCTATAACTATAACGCTTTGTTACGAGAGTTTCTTGTCACATGCGCTGCATTGCCCGAGAATCCGAGAACTTCTGAATCCAGGCCGGGAAACCCAAAACAGCGGAACCGTCGTAAAACTGCCCGCTGACACCAAATCCTACACCCTGAAAGCCATCAGCCTTGTTGCATCTCTGGCAAGTCGGGAGCCTCCAGGTTGTGCCCCAAGCGCGGCAGTGAGCGGGTGACAAAGCTGCGGGGAGCAAGCATGCCCATCGGGGCCTTGGGACGAAGTGCTATTCAGATATCATTGTCGTATCCACACGAAGCACAGCACAAACTTTGCATGATTTGACTGATTATGATCTTAATTTGAGCTTTTTGCGGCTTGAAACACGGTCCGGAGATATTAGAGCCTTGAAGGCAAGCCACCGCCAAATGTACCTCCTCACACAAAAAGCTAGTTTTTCAGTTGTACTGGAGGGGCGTCGACTTCTACGCACCTGACAAACGAGCTTCATATTGTAGACGCAAATTAGGCCATGTCCCACATATGTTGCATAAGGATTTCAAGCAGATTACAATCATACCCCAAACACCTAAACCGTTGAGGCTAAAGAAACACTGTTCCCCTAGGTGCCCAGCACGGAGGGGCGCAGTCCGCAGTCCCGCAACTGGGCGGAGGCCGGCCTGGGCAATCCTGGACGCAGGCGGCTTTCATGCTGATCACTAAGTATACCAATGTAGAAGCACTCAGAAAGGAGCCCTAAGTCCTATGATGCAGGAGGAGCAGCAGGAGGAGGGTGCGATTCAGAGCAATTGCAATGGAATGGCTTGTGGTAAAAGACTCTTTGTCAGACTCCCTTGCGAACTTGATCCCGCTAGTCAGTTCTCTGTTTGCGGCGCAGTATACTACGTTTAATTTTACCTTCCGAAGCAAGGCACACGTAGCATGCTTGTACTGGGTACCATTCCCACACAATTGGCATCCGAGTCCCTACCTGAGAGCCAGGGGCAGAAACGAAAGTTCAGCGCTCACAATGTTTTTCTACAGAGCGAGTTGAAATGGTACGGTACGGCTTGTTCGGCGGCGCAGCAGGTCAGCAGGCCGCCAGACGCGCCCAGAAGACCCCCTAAAAAGGGACGCCTGCAGAGGACCTGCCTCCAAACCCAGCCCAGGCGCAGTCTAGCCTGTTTGTCCCACCCCCTTCACCCATCCCCCAGGACCCCCACTATCCAGTTCACGTTCGGGTATATGAAGCTCTCTCTGACGATGAGCTTTTGTGAGCAAGGATGATGCAGGGCAAATTTGGAACTGTCTGTTCTGCAACTGCCCACTACATCAATGCCACCGCAAAAGCTGTAGGTAGCACTCCTACTGGTGGCAGCAAACACTCCACAGAAGCAACCCCCAAACCCCAAAGTACTGACAAAAAAGCACTCAAGGGCAATAGCTGCAGCTTCAAGTTGGTCTCCTGGAGGCATTTCGCAGGAGGCTCATGGCTTCTGCCTCGAAGTCTCCAGATTCTAAATCGAGGTCAAGGCCCCAGACACACTGAGTGCAATAGATCAAGATAGCCAGAAACTTTGCTGTGCTCTGGGAACTTGAACTGGGGACATGCTTGCAGTATGTGGCAAGATCTTAAGCAATGTGGGCCATGGCACAGACCGTCCTGCGCGTCACTTGCATCTCAACACCAGCAAACTTGCAGCACACAACGCAGACTGAGTTTAGACGAGCAACTTAGGACTTTCTGCGGGGCCGTCGTAGCAAAGCCGAGGGCTGCACGCTGTGAGCCAAAGAAATTGGCGGGAGGCATTCGCTAATCTGATGCACTCTGCTACACGTGCAAAGTTTGTGCGAGCACACACAGGCAGCTCTAGCGCAAAGGATCACATGGTTTGTCAACTCGGACCGGGCTGGGGAGTGGACATGTTTGCCTACAGGGTTCCAGGTGGCCGCTACGGCGGGAAAGGTACGTGGTCGCTTGTTCGCGCTTCGTACATGAGAAGCTTTGAAGGAATCAATGATTGCCTCAACTGGGACCCAAAGCATTGCCTTGACTCGGACAAGAAGTGTTGCTATCACTCTCGGTGCCCGAGCTCTCCCAGCGTCGTCGCGTGTATGGGCACCTGGGGAATTCAAATGCAGCAGAGGCACCACGATGGGAGACCACATATTCCCTATTTCATCCCCACGCGTCCCTTGATTATGTTGAGGCTACCGGGTACTGCATTTTGCGAAATCTCTACACATAGTCACAAGAACATGTATGGAGAGCGCAGCTGAAGAAAATGCCGAGCAGCAGTTCAGGGCTTCTCAAGTATTGTGCGCATAACGATGCTGGGGATAGATAGTATAGGGGAATACCGGGTTCTCTGCCAAGGGCCTTGTAGGGATCATATCATATTGAGAAACCCCCAGCGCTACTTGAAAGACGCGCTTCCAGACATAGCGTAGCAGACTCTGCTGAACTAACTGCACCATTCACATCCTGTTGACCAACCATGACGAGAAGGCTCGAATCCAACTGCCGGACTCCAAGCCCTGACACAGAACATGACAAATTCCACGTGCAACATTGAAGACGTCGTGGTCGGTTCCTGATTTGGCCTGAACCCTTGCAGGTGCCTCGTCAAGCCAACATGTAGACTTCCCTACAGATTCGAAGTCCTGAAATATGACGAAAGCAATGACGAATGCTGAGCAATGCTCAAAAGTGATGAAAAATGATTGAAATGATTGAAAATGATGAAATGTCATGAGATAGATGATGCAGAATGAAACATACTGAAAGACTCTGAACTGTGATGAAAGATGTTGGAAATCATGATAAGGTCATACGAGATGATGCAAGCCATAGAAACTTCCATGGAATGGGTATGAACATAATGAAAGATGAGGAAGCTGACAAAAAGCGGCGCAACATGAAGAATGTGCAACTGATGAAATATGATGAACTATGATGAAACATGATGACATGTGATGGAGAGATGTTGATAAAGTAATGCTAGAAATCTAGCATAATGAAAATGGTGAACCATGATGACATATGATGGACCACATGTCAAGCAACGATAATAATGACAGCAATAAATGCAACCATATTAACCACAACAAAGCAACACTAGTCATAGATGTAAGAATTATCTAGTAACTAGCAATAAGAACGCAGGACGAATAAGCTTCTGTGTGTACTTATTGCTTTCGTGTCCTTCTTCTTCCACAGGCCGTACTAGCACCCAGAGATGCCCGTCTTGCACCCCGTGGCCCTAGAGCGGTTCCAAGTTCAACAGTCACCAGGACTGGAGTATTGACGATCTGCGCTCCCTACTTTTCAACAGACAAAACACGGGCATTGAAGTGCCAATGTTGTTTTCTTTCTCCCTTTCTTTCTATACATCTTTCTCTCTTTTCTTTCTGTCATCCTTTGTATTGTTCTTGGTTGTTCAGTCTTCTTCTTCTTCTTCTTCGGTCTTGCTATCTTGGTTTCTCTATGTCTATCTGTTTTTCTGCCCTCTCCTACTCCACACTCCAGCTCTTCCGTCCTTCCTTCATGGCCTGCATCTACAGAACCAAGGCCCCTCACCCCACAAAAAAGAAGGGACCCCCAAAAAAGAAACAAACATCCAACCAAATCTGTCCGATATGGATGTTCGCGAATGACAGCAAGCCAGCTGTGACTGCGACTGCGAGCAAGATCCTCCGGTTACCCTTACATCTTCGTAGCACTTTTCTGTCCACATCTCCCTTCTTCGTGCCACCCTCCCCCACTCTCGCCCCAGATGCTAAGACCGCCCTTTGTCTTCTAAGATTGTAAGCATACTGGCAAATGCGGCGTCCAAAAAACGACTTTGTGCAGCTAGCACAGGCCGTCGTCTAGAACTACACCGTGCTGCTGTATTCGCGTAGTGTATCTCATTTTTACATCGCAATCCGCCTAAAACACTATGAACCCTGACCCCTGACCCCTGTACCCAGACCGCATACGGAATAATTACACAATAGAACAATTCTGCTTTTCTCGTGCAGGCCAGTGCACGATAACCACACCGGGCCGGAGAAGCCGTAGCTGCCGACACGGCATCTGTTCCTCAAGCTTCCAAACAAGAGGAAATCGAGAACATCTAGAAACCCTCCTGCAGACGAAAAGGAGGCCAACATTCCTCAAGATATTCGGTCCTTGCTTGGGGTTCTTGACTAAAGCTACATGCCATTTTGGGGGTATGTATGGGGGCCTGATTTCAGAAATACCAAAATGGAGGGCCTCACGCAAGGAACATGAACATGTTGGGCAACTAAGTCCCAGGTTCTCCAAACCCACCGGCTTTCAAAGCCTGCATCGTTCCTGGAATATCGACCGCAGTCGGGCAATCTTGTCTACCAGTAAGTGGAAGGCTGCAACATGCGCTTTATCCATGAAATCATATGTCATATGGACATCTTCTCCAAAGATAATGCTTCGCACGTTGCCTTTCATGCATGACTCCCAAATTGTTTTCCCCACCCTTTGATGCTGGTAAGACGGAGCAGGCCTCGTGTCCCATTGAAGAGCTGAATACCAGAGTGCCGTCGCCAAACTGCTCAGGGCAAGCGATTGGAGTCTGGTTTTGTGTGTCCATGTCATCAAGATCACAGCGTTGACCGATGGCAGATGACAACTTGCCCAAAGCAAACAGAGGATGCGAGTGCTCTGCATATCCACAGTACCCAAGCCGTCAATGTTTCAAAGCTGCGGCATTGCTGTGCTCTTCACATGCCAGCCTGCACATCATCTGAAGATTCCATGACAAAACCTGCTTGACAAAGCTGTCACGCATCTATTTTGCGAGAACTTCGTGTAGTCTACGAAACAGCGGAGTGTCCGTGTTCTGCAGGGAATACCTTGGAATCCCTTGCTCAGGGTATACCTTCTTGTGCCACGTCACTCCGAAGTACACTACTATTTGTGTATCATGGGTGCGCGAGCCACTCGAAAGCAAGACCTGTCAGGGCTGTGGGGTCACATAGAGCGACACAATGAGCGAGCAAAAATGCATGTCGCATTTGAGCTCATCTTGCTGTTGACTGCAATGCCAAGGAGGAAGGGAGAGAAATCATGCGCGGAACCGCAACTTATCCTCACTGGCTGACCTTTTGGGAACCCAGCATTCTACGATCAAGACTCATGATCTTGATGCCTTCTATATGAAGTTGGAGCACTTGTTCAGCAGAAGTGGGACTATCTTTGTTTGAGACAAGGTGCTAAAGTTGGTGACCGGAACCACACGCAGGAAATGAGGACCCTCAGCCACGACGTCCTCAATCACGTCACCTGAAGAAGACTCTGGCTAAGATCCGGGGATCAATGCAAGACGGGAAGCTTGCAAAGCATAGCGCAAACTGACTAATAAAAGCGCAGCTCGGTGACTAGTCGTGCCCGCCGTCAGCTCGTGCCCATAGAGAGTCACTGGGACAACCATGAACCTGCCATGTGCTTGAAGAGCATCAGCATCCCAACTACCGAAAGTCATCAGGCCACAAAGCATCTAATTCCTGGTGGTGGCCACAACTGCACTTCCACACAGTTGGGCCTGTGAGATCCTGCTGGCAGCATGGTCGAGATATGGGCTCGGTAGGCATCCTCAGAGGCAGATGGCATGGACCTTCCTACCAAGAGGTCTGCTACTAGGCTCTGCAACTGTCCAGTGAACTTAGGTAGTCACAACCCTCCGTGATGTAGGAATCTACGAGCAGAGTAAAAGGCAGCAGTCAGGGCGGTAAGGGGAAAGGGAATTCGGAACCTAGAGTTGAATGCTACGAGGAATAAAAATCAGGAAGTGCTTAAAACTAGGCACGCCCATCTGCGTATGCAAGAAACTCAACACCAAAAAACTTTCACAGCAGAGGCCCCGCACCTGGCAACAGAATGCGCGCAATACATGGCAAAGCTGTGATTATTTCAGTGCCGCAATGGCACCTTCCTGACCCTGTGAATGCTAATGCTATCGTGACAAACGACCCTGAGTCAGATTTTTCAAGAGTGTGTACATATCATATCTGCACCCCGTAGATCAGATGGAATCATGGAGGCCCAGACCACGCGGCAGCAAGACGTCTCCTCCTTTCACGGCAGTCGAAAACAAACCAGACCCAGAAAGTGGGCTCCTAAGACTAAGATCAAGCATGGTTTACATGTTCGATCAACTGTGCGACCATACCTTGTAAATAAAGACCTGCATCGCCGCATGTGCCCTCATACATTGCATGCACGAAGGCACGAAGCCTCAGGACGCTTCGGCACTGTCGCCACTGGCTGTGGCAGCAGCCTGCGGCGCAGCTCATCAACAATATGGACCTCGGGATGATGCCAAAGCAAGAAGCCGTTCACAGAAGTGAGAATCTTAACGAAGCGGCATCCACAGGCCATGTGGAAGATTAAATCTGAAATTGTTGTCTGAGGACAGCCTTTCAAGAAGCAACTGCGTCTTCTTACCATCAGGGTTCCTGCTCGCCTGCGCAGCAATGTCCTAAGTAAGGATGAAGAAAAATGTACAGCTTGCTGCGGCCAAGCTTCTCTATACTCCGTGATCGGGTCCTGTTCGGAGCTTCATGCTCAGTATGCAGGTACTTGCTGGTCTGAGGAGGCAAGGAGATGGGACACGGCCAGGAGCTTTTGAAGAGGTCAGCACTTCTGCGAGGCAAGAAAAACATGGCTGCCCACTCCTCATTGATCATTGACCTGTCCATGGTCAAGTCTGGTTGAGTTCTGGAAAGTTACTACAAGGTGGACATGATCACAGCAACTGCAAGCTGCACCCCGCGAACTCAACTCTACAAACATGACACCAAGTAATGGAGACGGCACCACAAGGCTGTGTAGTATATAGACAGCTGCTGACACTGTCTACCCCTACAGCTGCGTCTTGTGCTCCGAAGATCAAAGCCACCCAATGCAACTCAGCGGCTCAACGGAATTCGGGCCAAAGTAAATATCTGCAAGGAAGTAGCCTTCACGCTGATCCTGATCAGAATCCATGCAGGCAACCAGGCAAGATGGCGGTTGTCAAATATTCCTTCTCCCAAAAACAACCCTTTGGCCGCCTCATCCGTGGACTTTTGACGTGCTGTCACACACACACACGCACACACCAAGTTATTGACATTGCGCACCAATGCAACTGTAACGCACGTCATCTAAACCCTTCAAGAGAAGGCGGATTAGCCAGAAACCTTTCGTGACCCCTTTCACTTTTGCGAGCAGCATTTTTGCCCTATGCGTCCCCGAGCCTATAAATGCATAAACATTGGTTTTTTGGAGGACCCTCAAAAATGGTGCGGGAATCTCATCAGCACGCCTGTAGCTTCTTGCTTCTAGCTATCCTAATCTACAGAATGATCACATTACAATGAATTGAGACCATAGCCGCCCTCTTCCCTCCTTAACCGGCCCACCTGATCCTTCTCTACTCTGCCGACTCCACAAACTCGGCAGCGAGTGGTGGGAAAGGGCTCGTTCGTGTCAGGAACGTAGGACCTGGAATAACAGAGCTGCACCACCAAAGATTCGATGATTCGGGCATTTACAATGCGTTTCCATGCCTGCACCTGAATCTGCCAAGTGGCAAATCCACGTTGTCTGCAGGACAACTCAAGGAGATAGTTGTTATGTACTCCACGCATGGATCTACCAGTATGTCCGGAGCACAAATCTCTCCTGCAATGTCGGCACAATCTTGCATGATGGGACATGATGGGATTCTTCTACGCGGCGGGACTGACTCGCCAGTGGCATCCTAAATTCCACGACTTTACAAGATGCTCGAGGAAGGTAGCGCTTTAAAGAATCCAGCAAGGCCGAGTCCTGGCAGCATGCTCAAGCAGCCCGACACTGCGTACAGCGGACAAACCTTGGTGGCAATTCAATTCCCTCCTCTCAACCATGAGCGCACAGCTAACATTCTTACAACCTGAGCATGGTGAGGAGCATGATAGTTTATTGATCCAGGCGGCATTGCCACAAGGCTGGGCCAAAACTGTCGTCGTGGTCACACTTACCGTCATACCTGAAACAGGGCGCATTGCAAATTCCGAATCTCCGAGAATACATTGTTGCGCGATTTCGCCTAGCGTGACGCAGATTTTTTTCCTGAGCACTTATGCAATGAATCCCTATAGCATTGGCCCTTCGGCCCTAGCAACATGTTTGTAAGCTGCCCGAGAGCCATCCCAGAAGACCTCCAGCGCAGGATCCAAGAATCACGATGAGGCAAGAAATGTTTTCTTGCAACATTCCAACAATACTGGCCATGATAGCACTACCACCATGTTAAATTCAGAGAGGTGCTGGTCGAAGTGGTACTGGACATTGTGGAGCTCGTTCCCGTGGCTGTCAAGCTGACTACCGTTTCTGTGAAAGTTCCTTAGCTCTCGCAGCTCGACCATGCCTCTGTAAATCCCAAAGCACATGGAATCTAGAGACTGCAAGGAGCTGGCAAAACCTGTCTGCTGCAATTCCTCTAGGACCCCTGAGTGTCGCTGGTTGCAGGTGCTGGGCAAACTTTCATAAGCAGCAAAATTAAATCACATCGGGTTGCAGGACTGACTTGTCTTCCTTGATCTTCCTTGAGATCTACGGAAACGGAGCGCGACAAGTCTATCAATTAGACTACCGGGGCTCTGGTGGTCAGTGTCGTAGATGATGTCGTGGTGGATGAGCTCAAAGTCACAGTTGTCATGGTGGTGGTTGTTGGCCTGAGAAGGAGTCCAAATGCAAAGCCCCACATCAAAATGCACACAGCATATGCATGCTCTAGAAGAGGAGTGCATTCCGCCCCAAGACCATTGCGTGGTGGAGGTTCTTGAAGTCGTCACTGAGGTGCGTGTGCTGGAGGTTGTAGTGCGGGATGTACCGGTTACCTTGTCGCAAAACACTAGCGCCGCCCATCAGGGAATCCCGATACATCCGATACTGTGCATTGCAACACCGTGCATGAGCCACCGGTCCCTGAGCCCCCTTCCACAAGAGAAAGGGCCTCTTCTATGACTAGCAGCAGGCTGCTCAGCAACGCACAAAAAGCGGGACTTTCATATCAACCGAAATCTATACAAACACATGCCGCAGTATGAAGTTTGAAGCACACCCGACGTTTTTTGCCAACATCAGCTAGGCTATCTTGAATCGCCTGATCCTGCCAAGGAAGATGGTCATTCCTTGCCCGGCAGCTTCCCCAGGAACTGCCAGATCATAAGCAATGCCTAATGCGTTGCGAAGCAAGGGCCCGCGAGCGACAGTATCAATTTCGCAACCCTGCCCCCCCCTNNCCCCCCCCCCCCCCCGCCCCCTCCGATGCTTTTTTTGGAGCTCGTGTTCGGTAATCGGGCAGTGTGAAGTTCTTCTGGTGAAACTTTGAGGCCTTTGTGTTAAGCTCTTTATCGGGAAATTCAACTTCCCAAGCATCTTGACGCTTTCATTTTTGTCAAGGCTCTTCTTTGAAGCTCTTTTTTCCGTTTGATTTCTTCTTGCAACTACCCTAGTGTAGGTAGCTGGGCTCAGCCCTCTACCTTCATTTCTCTAGGATTGGGAGGACATTGCAAAAGCTGCTTACGGGAAAGCTGTTTCTTGCGCTTCCTACCCTTTGAAGCTCTGCTTTGAAGCTCTCATACCTGAATTTCTGCTGTTGCAACGTAATCTCTGATACGTCGCCGACGTTCTTTTTCCCTTTGGAACTCTTTCTTGAAGCTTTTATCATTCCTGACCCTCTTAGTTGGATGCCTGCCCTCAGCGTAGGCGTGGCGGTACAAAACTTGTTCGTGTCTCTCAACATAAGGGCCGAGGGCAAACTCCCCCTAGGCGTTGTCTTTGTTGACGTAATCATCACGTAGCAGCAGCAGCAGCAGCAGCAGCAGTAGTAGCAGTAGTAGTAGTAGTAGTAGTACCTCGAGCGGATCAAGAACACAATCATGTATTGCACGCTGAACCCCCTGGAACCTTGAGTGGTTCA
>CAJNIZ010000983.1:16594-30381 GCA_905231905.1 Symbiodinium pilosum
TTCCTTGACAGCAACCCAGTTTTTCAGCTGAAAACCCAGTCAGCTTGGGAGCCTGAGGCTTAAAGCGCAACTTATCACTGTGGATTTGTCACCCTCCGTTGGTTTTTCAGAAATAAGTGGATGAAGTAGTGATAGCAAGCTTTCTCCCAGGCCAGTGGCGTACTTCATCTAGCAGTGGGCCAAGGCACAGGGAGCAAATCACGGACTGGATGGAACAGCCGTTGCGCGCAGGTTCCTGTGATGCTAAGGCCCAGGCAACACCTTGCTCCTGCAAAGCAACAACACTTTCTCAAGATAAAATCCAAGCTAAAAGAGAGCAGAACTCCCGCTCACATTTGGCAAAAGCAATGTCCTCTCATTGTTTTTTGCTGCATGTTGGCCAGGTTCAGCTCTTACCAGGCACAACTGCGTCACTATGTGATGGAAACACCATGCGTGCAGCGCGTGCGCTGCCATCACATATGAGTTCGACTTGGCAGGGGGTTGCTGGATACCCAAAGAAAAGCGCGTGTCGCACACAACATTGCATTGCATTCTCTGAGGCAATGGCGATTCATAAGATGTTCTGCGGCAGCCAACAGATCCCCCAGTNNAACAGCATCTCATGGCGCTTGACACATGCAAGCTTCATCGTCTGTGCTTCAGTCCCTGACAAGAGCCCCCTCTTCACTCCGCGACGTCGCGCATGCATCGCGGTCACGGTCACGGGGCTGGGCATAAGCCCGAGACCAGGAGTGGGTTGGATACCCGAAGAGGCAGCATGTGTGGCACTCATTTGATTTTACAATCTTTGCGGCAGCCAACAGATCCCCCAGTCTTGCCGTGGCTTGCAAACAATGGAAAATCAGCTTGTTTGCGCTAGCCCGGCAGGTAGCATCGCTTACATGCCTGTACAGATGACATGCGCCATTATAAAGGCATATGTCACGAACTCGAAAAAAGCTTCTTAGCTCAGCCTGTGAACTGTTCGACGGGACCCTTGCCAGTTTGGAGCTCGGCGGCAATCTGTCCAATAATCGCAAACATTGCCATGCGTCCATTATTAAGCTCCTGAAGTCACGGCTTCACGCACTCCAAACAAAACCTTCTCGAGCTAATCTGCCCCAAACCCTTGCACATCCTAGGTCCTAAGCTCCTTAGTGCGCATCTCGGGAGTGAACTGCTTCCACTGGAAGGGATCGCCAAAGCTGCCCGGCTCTTTCACGGGCTTCCAGGTCACTGCCTGCCAGAGCTTCAAGACTTCAAGACCTTCTGCATGCTGCCTCTCTCAAACACATCGATCCCTTCTACCCTGCTAGCTTGCAACTGCCTCATGGCCGGCGATCAAGAACATGAGCAGAGAAAAGCCTTCCATGCCCTTGGTGGTGTCCAGGGCAGCCAAGCCAGTGGGCACATCCTCAAAGCCTGGAAACTTGACGAAGTGCGCGAACAAGGACCCGGTTGCAGCCATCATCGCAAATCTTCCATGCTTTATCTCTGAAGCACGCAGATGCTTGAAGCCCGTTGAGTCACCAGGGAAGGTCATCAGGCCGCTCTTGGTAAACCCAAGAGGGTCAAAAAAACCCAAGGGAGCAACGGCACCTGGCTGCTCTGAAGGCACAAGCGGCACCTCTGGCGCATCGAAGCGAAAGCGGCCCTGGTCGTCCTTGCTAAGCACGGCTGCTCGGGTCACCTTCTTTGCCCGGCCAGCGGCGCTGGCAGCGCCCAGCGCCAGCACACCAGCCGCGGAGGCCACGGCAGCAGTGCTAGTGCTGCTGGCGGATGCCTGTCCGGCCGCCTGGCCGTAGCTGCGGACAGGCGCGTGGCTCTCAGTGACTGCACCAGGGCTGGTGAAAGCAGGGGCACCGAAAAGCGCCACAGCCGCGGAACCCGCGGCCAGGGCCGCACACGTGCGAGACGGAGCCATGGCAACGAGAGGGAGGTTCAGCAGCAACCGAAGGGACCTACCTTTGAGCCACAGACGCATCGCAGCATAACAGCATCTCATGGCGCTTGACACGTGCAAGCTTCATCGTCTGTGCTTCAGTCCCTGACAAGAACTCCCTCTTCACTCCGCGACGTCGCGCATGCATCGCGGTCACGGACACGGGTCTGGGCATCAGCCCAGCGCAAGGGTCCAGGCAGTCTCGGCTGCCAAGTGGAGTGGAGAAGGATCCTTGCGCCAGAGGGCAGGCTGAGCAAACCCTTGTGAGCGCTGTGGGACATCGAATCATGATGCCGAATAGCCCTACATGCAGCGGCAAAGTGAATTGGTGCATGCAGGCAGGTACACCTCTGCCAGAAGCTCGCAGCAAACGCATGTTGGCACTCAAAATATTTGACTCTATCTGCAGCTCGCCTGGAGCTGAAAGCGCTTTGGCTGACGTACCAGCGACCCCAGTAGGCAAATTGCTGCAACCTGAGCGCAGGGGCTTGACGCTCGACGTCCAGGCTTAATATTTGCTTGAATCATGTTTCTTATTCCTCCCCTGCCCCATGGGAGTACTAGCTAGGCAGCTAAATCTTGGTGTAAAGGTGCATCCCACCATGCAACTGTCTCCACAGAAGTCTGGCAAATTGGCACTCAGCGCAGGCTCACCGGTGCTGCACCCAAGGTGCCAAGACGAAGGCAGTGTACAGCGGACCGATGGCCACCCGTCGAGTCCCTGAAGGGGACCCTAATATAGACCCCAAAATATTAAAGTCCTTATTCTAGAAACCCTCAAAAAGGGGTACCCCTAATTTTGGGAAACCCCCACAAACCACCCAAAGCTCCCAAACCCGCCGCTGCTGCTCTGATGAGCTGCTAAATCGATGTCATCGTGGTCTAGCTCATCCCAGTTGCAGTGGTTGTGTATAGTCCCCTTTAAGTAGTTAGACTATGGAGTATATGGGGATCTGATTATAAAATGCCCAAAACCACATTTTATCTACTTAAGGGGGACTATACTTCTAAGTGCTGTTTCCCTCCCTTCGCTGCAAACAACCGATAAGAGCAAGAAGAGGCTTGTCCGCCCACACGTGGCGAGGAAACATAGCTTGCGGAACTCCCTGCAAGAACGCATGCACAAAAGACAACTTAAACGCACTGCGCATGATGAGGACTCTAATATTTCCGGGTGCGTGCCCCAATCTTTACAGAAAACCAAGGTACCCCCACGCCATGAGATCAAATAATAAATCCACACCAAGCAAGGTCTCTCATAAACGATATGCAACATGAATTGCTGAATGGCCTGGGGCTCCTTTGCGGACAGCAGCGAAGCGTGTCCACCCTGCTGCAATCCACTGACTCTTCAAACAGTATCTGGAGACGTTCAACCTGGAAACCTGAAAAAGGCCGGGGAGGGTATGTCATGACTTGTATCCAGGGATTCTATGTAAGAGGCTCACACTGTTGAGGATCCAAAACAAACCATCTTGAATCTGTAACCTTCACACCGTGGGACCTACTTCCCCAAAGGCCGCGGCTGATTTCCCAAAACTAGCCAGACCCCGGATAGGGCCCTACGCAAACCCTGTGCAAAGAAGTCGGATATCGTCATACCTACCTACCTACCTACCTACCTACCTACCTACCTACCTCCGTATGTGCGTGCATGCATGTATTCATGCCACAGGTATGCATGCATACATCCGGACATACGTTTTACCACATGACTACAGTATGTACATTGCAAACTTTACACGTGTTACATCTGCTTCATATGTTGCATTACCTATAGTATATACAGCCTATGCAGCACATTTAGTACGGTACATTACACTACTATGCAATGCGATGCCAACCATCCATCCATGAATCCCTGCGTACATACACACGGACAACCAACCAACCGAACCCCAACCTACCTACCTACCTACCAACCTACCAACCTACCGACCTACCAACCTACCAACCTACCAACCTACCAACCAACCAACCAACCAACCAACCTACCTACCTACCTACCTACCTACCAACCTACCAACCTACCAAACTACCAAACTACCAAACTACCAACCAACCTAGCAACCCATACATACGTACGTACGTACGTACGTACGTACATACATACATACATACACACACATACATACACACATACATAAGCGAACAGACGCACTGCCAGCAATGGCATTCGGATGCCTGCCTACCAGAAGCGTCGCCAATCCCGAGCAGGAAAGGACCAGCGTGACAAACACATCCACGACAAGCTCACCTGCTAGGGGAACTTTTAGACGTCAAGGCTGTGCCATCATGCTGGCTTACCAGCTGCAACGTTCACAACAGAACAAGGTCCGGCAGACGAGCAGCGCCTTTTGTAAGGCCAGAGAGCGTGGCGAAAGAGAAAACCGTCCTCAACGAAAGCTGGGAGCATCTGTTGATGTTTGCGACTGCTCTTAGGAATGCAAAAGATTCCAGAACCACTTGATGGCACTTTCAAATCCAATCGATGCTACGCATGCACAGGCGTGGCTACGAATAGCTGAGTCAAGCTCCCTGGTTGTGACATCCTGGAACCAGGAAGCCACACGTCAACATACCATTTGGAAGTCTGAAACGATCCTCAAGGCAGACCCCTGTATACGCCTTGTCATAAGACCTTTTCTGCAAAACTCCCATGTTTGTCAAGGAGCCGGATTGCTGCCAAGCCTGGCGGAGCCACGTGGAAGTTTGCATAAATTAGGTAGGTGTGATACGAAACAACGGTGTTGTCTACAACAGTAAATATAAGGTGATCTATGCCTCATCCTGCACTAACACAGTCTAGGACACTTCCCTTGTGCAGGCTGGTCTGCCCACCTCCTGCGAATCACAAACCATGCCAAAGAAGAGCACACAGGGGACCCAAAGAAGTTCTAAGAGGGTTTAACAAACCCACCATAATCCACCATACATCCTGACCATGCAGGCCTATCAGTTCCTGGTATTTCCATAGCACACTCCATAAATGCTCTGCAAGGAGTCCTTACAGACCCCGGCGAAATCAATGGCGAATGTACTGCCAAGAACCGAGACATGGAGTAAACTATGTAGGCTCACATCGTGCCCTCAGAAACATGAAGGAAAAGGTTGCTTCCAAAACTTGGAAGACTGAAAAGGTAATCACAGAATATGAGATTCTCTATGGTTTCTCAGGTGACGACACCAGATCCACTTTTTGGGGGACTCAGCTGAATGAACCTTGTTTTGAAACACAGTCGGCCAGGCAAGAGATATCGGGGACTGCATACATGTGCGAGCCAGACTTGATCTTTCACAAGTGCTCCGAGCCTGTGCGCACCCAAGCCAACAACGTCCTCTCATTGGCCAAATCCTTGGCTGCTGTTTAGCATCTACTTTCTGCAGTGGCTGCAAGAACTACCCCCGCAAACGATCAATGTTATGGAATCTATGATACTTATAATAGTCATAAGAGTACCAATAGTAATGCTGGTAATAAATGGTAATATTGGTAATAATAGTAATAATAGTAGTATAATAAAGTATAATAAACTATAGTATTGGAATCTGTGCTTCTGCGCATCAGCAATACAACTACTGCTGAAGCTGCTTCTGCTGCTGAGACCGCTGGCTAATACTGACACTGGTGTGGCGACCAGGAATAGTACAGGAAATGCAAACTACTGTAGTATATTGGGGTTATATTGGGATAATGGAAATAAATTGGAAACCAGGAAGTGTAGGGTTTAGGGCTTATATATTGGGATAATGGAAAATCCAATGGAAACTACTATAGTCTAGGAATAGTACAGGAATGTAACTGCTCTGAGTTGTGAATCCCTCAAATCCCAGATTCGATGCTCAGCTGCTTCGAATCGACCGGCTCGGACACCAGGCGACCTTTTCAACTCCCAGGCTAGGGTTTAGGGTTTAGGGTTGAGGGTTTTAGGGTTTAGGGTTTTAGGGTTTGGGGTTTGGGGTTCAGGGTCAAAGAAGCCCACATTTGCGGATTGTCTTCATTGTTCACAAACCTCTGAACACAGCCACACCTCCTGTAACGCAGATTAGGACTATGTTGTATGGCACTTGAGCAGAGGCTTCGTTTCCTCACGTTGGCCTGGACAAGGCTGGAAGACTAAACATACCAAAGCAATCAGCTGCTTTCTCTGTACCTTGGCCTGGCTCTTACCGGTGCTTGTCCGAGGCGAGGCTTTTGATTTGGTAGTTTCCCAAAATAGGGGGACCCCAACATAGACCCTAATATACCATAACTATAGTCCTTGTTAGAGGTACCCCTAATTTTAGGGAAACCCCCATTTAGGACTGGGAGTGCACGGGCGCAAGGTGCTGCAGCTTCCGAGAGAGACTGCTTCGACTCTAAGGCCGGGTTCGGTTTAGGGTTTCGGAGATGCATGCTGGCCAAGATCCTAAACTGGGTTGCTGTTAAGGAACCTAAACTAAGTTAGTTATTATCCCCCTGTAACGGAGAATAAAATGAAAAAGAAAATGGAAACTGGTGTAATATAAGGATATAAGGAACTCAATTTAAGTTACTATATTGGCGAAATCCTATTATTTGCTATACATACCCGTTATGGTCACTTAGTTTAAGTTCCCTAGCAGCAACCCAGCAAAATTCCTTTTCCATCTCCACCTTAGTCGGTCTCTCAGAATTTGGGCTCCCGCAATCTCATGAGCATTGTACATGAGCCCCATGATCCGCAGCAACCGTCAGCAACCCTAAACCCTATAATGGTAGTTTCCATTTTATTTTCCATTATCCCTATATACCCCTTATGTAACCCCAATATACTATAACTAGAGTAGTTTCCATTGTATTTTCCATTGCCCCAACCCTAAACCCTAAACCTTACACCCTAAGATGCAGCCAAGGGGCAGCAGCGGCCTTCTGAAGCCTCAGCCAGCGTGGCCTCTCCAGGCATCTCGCCAGTGACCGGAAGTGGCTGCGGCCTACAGGCTAAGACTTCCGGGTTGCTGTTAAGGACCATAATGGATATGGGTTTAGGGTTTAGGGTTGAGGGTTGAGGGTTTAGGGTTTAGGGATATATATATATATAAACAGTATCTAATATGGTTTCCCCAATATGGTAACTTAATTTAGGTTCCTTAACAGCAACCCAGACTGTTGTAGGGTATGGCTTGGGTATTGTACACGTATGCGGGAGTTTCCCAAAATTAGGGGTGCCGTTGTGAGGGTTCTGAAAGTAAGGAGTATAATTTTGGGGGGTCTATATCGGGGTACCCGATTTTGGGGAAACTACCAGTACCGTACAAGTCGAACTTGGAATTTGGGCGAAAAATGGCAGAAACACAACTGCCACCACAATACGACAGCAGAGACAACGACTATGCGAAATAGTCGACCCCCCCGAATAGACACCCCGAATAAGCCAACTGCTCTTTCCTCTGAGCTGTCCTTATACCTGGCAGGCTACAACAGATCCCACGAATCAAAAAGTCAACATCTGTCTTAAATGACCCCTCTTTTCAGGTTAATGGTAGCCACCCTTCCTCCTTCTTCTCCTTGTCTACCACGGCAACCCTCTTAAATGCAAGGAGACAACGCGAGTCCTTCACAGACTTGTGCGAACAAGGACTGGCGCTGAACACAGGTGTTGCCCGATCCCATTAAAAGACCACTCACGGCAGATAGCAAAGGAGCACTAACGAAAAGTCAAGAAGGCCATGCGAAGAAGGACGGCTTCTTTCGCGACCTTTTACTACGGGATACTCTAGCTCCAACAATTACACGCCGCCTTTCCAAGGTCTCCATGGGTGACCGCCGCCCATTAGGCAGAACCACACGTAGACGGCTGCCGTCCTGCCATGAGAGACAGAGAGAGAGAGAGAGAGAGAGAGAGAGCTATGGCTCTTAGACTTGGGATATTCAGTGTCACGCAGGGTTGAACACATCAACATTTGCAGCTGCGATTCTGGTACATCTTCCGCATTCAAAGTGCGATTCGCTCTGGGATTGTATGCGTAAGTATGAAAGGGAATCTGTTCCCAAGAAACCACCAGCAAACCCTAGTTAACCTGATGTATCCCCATAAACCTCAGCATCTTCCACTTGCTTTTCCTTTTGATGTTCCCTTCGGCCCTTCCCTACTAACCAGTAAATCCTAGAGAGTCCGCCCCAAGTCCGGCAGCAGCGAACATAGAGGCACGGCTATGTCGCTAGGCGGGCGTCCCACCTCGTTTGGAATATGAGTTTACGGTGGAGGCGTTTAGGTTTTTGAGCTCATATAGGGGTGTAAGGAATATGAGTTTAAGGTGGAGGCGTTTAGGGTTTTGAGTTAATATAGGGGTGTAAGCGTGTACACTTTAGAGGTTTACAGTTTACGGTTGAAAGGGCTAGTGCAGGTGTCCTAGGAAATACGTTGCGACTAAAAGGCCTCTAGGGACACGTTAGGATATCTTATCAAGGAATTACTATATCATTACTATTATCATTACTAGTACGAATACTACTATTATGTCTACTATTAGATTATTTAAGGTTGATCTAACTTTGGGATTTCTTGCTGGTGGTACTTCTCATGAAGACATACTACTTGTGGATCTTCCTCTTTCGAGATACTGCCGCACGAGCCTTGTTCGCTGCTGGTAGAGCTGCTGTCTTGTGGCACCCAACCAGAAGCAGGTGCGATACCACCAGTCAGATGCCCAAAGTTGCTCAACCCCTGACAGATATAGTCCCCCTTAAGTAGATAGAATATGGGGTAATTACAATCTACCCAAAGCTATATTCTATCTACTTAAGGGGAACTCTAACCCAACCCATGATGCAAAAAGACTCCGGGAGGCCAGACTTCCACACCTGCAAGAAGTCCGTCCCTCACACCCATGCGGCTGCTTTTTCAAAGCTTCGCCTGTGCTATATAATCCTTAAGATGGGCAATGATAGGCATCTAGACTTCTAGCAGAACCCGTCCCTGAAGTTACCCCTGCCTACCAAGTTGAGGGCGGCCGCGCAAGAAACCTGGTAAGTCCCCGAGACTCCAAAAACCCTAATCCCGAACCCCCGCAAGGCCCGCCCAGTAGGGAGCCAAAAAAAAATGCACTGCCGGCCTCAGGCTCCTCCGTCACAAAGAATGGAACCCCGGGAAGCAGACCCAGTCGGTCCCTGTCAGGGCCAACGGCTCAGCATTCAAGTGTTATGGGTTTTGGGAGTTTAGGGGTCTGTGGTTTTAGAGCTTTTGGCCTAGGACTTGTTGCGTTTAGGTTAGGGTTCAGGATTAAAATCTCATGCTTAGCGTTGGGGGGTGCCAAGGCTTCCTGTTTCAGAGTTCACACAAGTTTGGCTTCCTATGTATCACGCCAGTAGCTTCCTTAACCTTTCAGGAATTGTATACCAAGGACGCCTGCAGCAATGCTGGCAAGTCAGTTCTCTTGTCTGCGCCGACGCATGAGCTTCACCATAAAAAGTGATACATGGGGTTCTCGAAAATGCGGGCCCTCAGGGACCCCAGAAAATATGCACATTTTCTATCTATAGCTAGAAAGATATCTGTATATATATATATACATGTTTATAGTTATTTATTCGTTTACACATACATGTTGCTCAAGTATCATGTAGGGGTTATCTTGGGGTTCTCCCGTATGTAATAGGGAGTTCCTACTTCCGGGCAAGCAGAGGCACCTATGCTGCTGGGAGCTTCACACAAAAAGCAACTCTGTAGCGGCCTTACACAGGCGCTGAGGTCTGCTGCCGGCACATCCGGGGAAGGCACCCGCCTCAGATTGTTGCTTGTGGGGTTCTGATGGTAGTAAGAGCCCGTCGTTTTGCGGGCTTATCAAGGACTAGCTCCGGGCTTCATGCTTGAGCCTCCGAGGGTACCCGCGCATACCTCCAAGAAACTATCGGATCAGTATCCTAGGGACCCAAACAGAGGACTCAAGCATTGGACGAAGCCATGAACCTTAAACCTTAAACCCTCCACTGGGTGCACCACAGCTGAAAGGACGAGGGCTGCGCGTGACCATCCTTAGCACTTTGCTTTGGAGCTGGCCAAACTCCCAAAACGTTTAGGATTTAGGGTTTAAGCAGGCATGTGGGTGGTTGTCAAAATTATGGTCCCTTTTTGGGCCCAAAATATGAGGTGCCGTATTACATTAGGGATCGCAACGCAAGAACCCCACCCACAAGAAAAGCGTGGCTTCGAGAAATCCAGGGCATACTGCTGGTGACTGCTAGTGATTCTGCAGGTGCAGCTCCATGAAAATACAAATTACCATAAACCAAAGACAAAGGCCAATGACTGTACTACTGCCCAAGGGAGCATGGAGGAGTGGATCCGCGTGGCCCTCCCAAGATGACCCCTGGTTTAGGATTCAGGGTTAAAGGTTTAGGGTTACTATATTCTCCCTCATAGTGGAGAATCAAATGGAGAAGAAAATGGAAAATGAAATGGAAACTATGATTATATAGGATTTGGGTTTAGGGTTACTATTTTCACTTTGCCATTTGCCCCAAGCACTAACTAGATCAGGAGGCCTCCATGCAGGTGAAGAAGAACTGCCGAGCCATTGCTCACTTGGCCTTTACGTGCGACACCTCCAGCATATCTTACATTAGGATCTGCGGCTACCAACTGCCCCTGTTGAAAATGCCTCTTGGTTTTGATGTTTGTTTTGCTGCCACAGATTTCTGGTTGCTACCTTAAGATTATTCCGGGCTATTTGCTGCGAGGCCAAACTCACAAAACGGGCTTCCAGTGCTGCCTCGCAGGGCCACAGATCAATCTCCTATGAGTTTGGATAAACAGGAAATTAATGAGAAAAACAGATAGCTTGGGTCATTTCCCCTTACAGTAACAGTTACCACAAGGGATAATAGGAGTTATAATAGCCCCTTAATAAGGCCCCCTTTAAGGACAGTTACTGGGTGGGGGAATGACCCAACAGATAGCCAAGGTCCACATCAACTAGCACGCCCTGAAAGTTGCCGCTGTTCTGTTTACAGACAAGTCATGTGCGATGTTGTTTGGATGCAAAAAACCCTTAAGCCCCTTAAACCCTACATTATAACCCATGAGGGTGGTTTCCATTTTCTTTTCCATTATCCCCATATAACCCTAATATAACTCTAATATTACTGCATCTTCAGGCCCCTTCTACAAGGCTTGGTGCTCGCTGCGCGGATAGCAGGAGACGAGTCGGCACAAAGGCGGCAAGAAACAAGCTCTCAACCCTGCCGATACTCAGAACGTTGCCCGACGTACGGGTTGCGCTTCTGGCTGCTTCTCTCACACTACAATGCTATGTGGTAGTTTCCCAAAATAAGGGGACCCCAATGTAGACCCCAAAATACTATAATCCTTATTATTGGGACCCCCAAAATGGTACCCCTAATTTTGGGAAACCCCCATGTATCATGACAAGGCATGGCACCACACCTTCAACGTGGCATCTCTGAATCAGAAACATGAGAGCTCCCATTTGCAAAGCTCCTCCGCAACTAGCCCCTTGACCAGGAGGACGGCCACTGCGTTGCGCAACGACCTGCGGCGCGAACTAGTGGCTAGCTACCCTTCAGACTTCACACTTCAGCAGCCCTGCCTCATTGCTGGCAACCAATCCTTGGCTAGCGGCTAGACTCTAGCCATAAGAACATGGAATAGCAGATTCCACCAACTTAAACTTGGGTAGTTGTCAAAATTATGATCCCTTTTTGGGTCCCTATTATAGTACGTACGGCACCTAATATTTAGGGTACCCAAAAAGGGACCATAGTTTTGACAACCACCCACTTGAAAAAGCCCCAAACTGTGCAAGTGCAGCCGAGGCTCGGTGCACCCACCAAAGAAAGATGCAAGGTCTATACAAACAACTGATCCAGTGCAGAACAATCAGTTTAGGGTTTAGGGTTTAGGGGTGAAATTGCGCAGCCGTAGGATCTTGGCTTTGGATCTCTGACTTGAGGCAAGTTTGATGGAGCTCACTGTGAATTGCGAGTAGGAGAAGAGTTGCGTCAAAGGCGCGACTTCTGCCTAACACACAAAGGTTGTTCTCAAATTAATGGGCCCTTTGGATATAGATAATATTACGGCATCTAATAGTTAGGGGTGCCAAAATGCACCCTAATTTTCGAAACTACCCACATTACAGGATGCACTCATATGAGCTATAGTCTAAACTCCTAGTATCCCCCTTAACAACCCCTATAGTAGTCCCCTGTATAATCCCTATATAACCCCCATTAAGGAGTTTAGACTATAGCTCATGTGACTAGGTTTCAACGTACATGGTCCGTACCATGACAAATTTAAGGATCTTCCAAAACTCGCCATATCCCGTAGAGCTATAGTCTAAACTCCTTAAAGGGGATTATATAGGGGACTACTAAAGGGGTTATTAAAGAGGATACTAGGAGTTTAGACTGTAGCTCATAAGGTTTAGAGCAATTTATTTATCAATGTTATGAATTCACTGTGTCGGAGGTAATACCTTACCTTCAGTAAGGCTCTCCAGCCAGGCTACCCATGAATTTGCATCGAACCCCTTTAGGGCTTTAAGGGATTATCTTTCCACTCTTCTCTTACTGGCCTTGGATAGCTAGGAATGAAGGAATGGAAAAGAAAATGGAACTACTACAGTGGGTCATACAAGGACTACTATAAGGATCCCTTCCTCCATTCCCAGCTAACCAAAGGCCAGCTTAGGGTTTAGTTCCCAGCTCTTGCCGGAGCATCACGCGTCACAAGAGCTGTCTTTGTTTGGCAGTTGCCAAAGGGGGAGTGTGAGCCCTCATGAAGCACGCGTGATCTCCCGTTACCCTTGACTTCAGGAAACATGTGAAGGCCGTGTGACAGAGTATTCCTTTTTTTGGTAAGACAGGGGAATTTCTGGGTGATCGAGACATCTCCTACAGGACTTCACTTCAAGAACGAAAGGCCAGGCCTGCCGCCCTTTCTTGATGTTTGCCAAGCAATCAGGTCTCTCGCAGCTAACTTCATCGGGGCTGATCACATATTGTGATGTGGAAAACTAACATCCCTTGTACTCCTCTGGCCGCAGTGAAAAGACTTTGCTTCATGTAACAGTAATAATAATAGTAATAGTAATAGTAGTAATAATAACAACCATAGTAATATCAATAATAAAAATAATAATAATAATATTAACGAAAGGGTTAGGCTGAGAGTTTCTTCTTCTTACCTGATTCATCTGAATATGAGAGATATATTCTGTTGCGTTGACTGGATGCCAGGGGAGAACAAGTTGTCAGTGGAATGGCTGCGAAAACGCTCCCTAGAACGTACAACTTCAGTAGGTTTGTGTGTATTTGCATCTGTCTATTGTGGTGAAGATGGCTGCTAAGTAGTCTGTGGGTGCCAAGCTTTCTCCTCCGCTCCGATTACGCGAGGAAAGGTGCCAGCGCCGCGCGCAACACGGTCTGCAGAAAGGGGAGTTGAGCAGTCGACCAAACATGAGGCAGAGGCGTTCTGACGGTGTGAATCCTCAAGATTTTGATATACAGTACAAGGATCTTAGGAAACAGCTGATTCGAATTCTCACTTCAAGTACTAGTCGATCAAGCATGCCGAGTGTACACTGCTGGAAGTGCCCCTCATCCCAATCCAGTCGACTGATGACCAAGTGTTGGCAAGTGTGCTCACATGGGGGGAGGGGGCTTGTCAAAAGTATAATATATAGTATGACAATCTGCCACGTG
The DNA here is from genome assembly GCA_905231905.1 of Symbiodinium pilosum. Taxonomy (NCBI): domain Eukaryota; class Dinophyceae; order Suessiales; family Symbiodiniaceae; genus Symbiodinium; species Symbiodinium pilosum. The sequence goes on from CAJNIZ010000983.1 coordinate 30,202, forward strand.
GGATTGGTAGGTGCTGTCATGAACTTTCTCAGTTACACGGCACAGGTCATGAGACAGCAGTAGTCTGTCCTCCTTACAGGTGCTGTCTCTCAAAGTGATCCTAACACCAGCTTTATAAAAGGGACCATATTTGAAGAATTGTTTTTTGGAAAAAATAGCCGTCCAAGACTAATTTCAATT
>CAJNIZ010000984.1:0-22591 GCA_905231905.1 Symbiodinium pilosum
AGCAATGTAGCTCCCAGTTACTAGGTAACATGAACCCCAGAAACGCAGCTGCCAGGATGAATAAGGTTTTGACTCTAACCCCTAAACCCTAAATAGTAGTTTCCACGTTCTTTTCCCGTATCCCTTAATATAACCCCTAGTATAAACCTTATATGCTACCCCTATATAACCCTACCCTAAACCCTGGGTTTAAGGGTTTAGTTTTGCTAGGATGAAGCCTGGATTACTTGTCAAGGTTCCGGACATCATGGTCGGCATTGGAAGAGATGATGCGCAAGGGTTGAAAAGGGGTGTAGGGATGTCAAGGCATGTTTTACGGTATATAACCTAAAATAGACAAATATCCCTGTATAATAAAAGACTAGGTGTGTAAATCTGTATACATGGAAAGAGAGAGGCAGGGCTTCAAAAAACTTAGGGCGCCTCATTGGCGGGTGGGTCCCTGTCAGTAAAATATCTTGGTAACGGTGATAATCCATGTTTGAAAGCCCCTACTTGGGTGGAATCGGAAGGTCACTCTGGGGATGCAGAATCCTAAATCCTAAGCCCGTACTGTTAACCCAAGGGACTCCTTTCCAAGACCCTTCAGAACTCACATGCCGCGTTCACTGCAAAATGGAGCTCCTTCAGGATCCCTATACACGGCACCCTATACTCCAAACCCCCCAGTGCCCTAAAGGCCCTGCACCCTAAACCTTCCCAAACCCTAAACAACTCGATGTACATAATGGTTTTCATTTATTGTTCTTCTCCATGTGATTCTTGTTCAATTTGGGGGACTATAACCCTTGACAACCCTATACAATCTGGATATAGTCCTATGAATATGGGTTGTTCTCAAAATTATGGGCACCTTTAAGTTATAGATTCTTTTACGGCAACTAATGTTTCGAGGTACGAGTACCGAAATGGGATTCTAATTTGATGAACTCCCCATAGCATAGTTACCATCCCATGTTCCATTCAACCCTGAACCCTAAACCCTAATCCCTAAATCCTAAACCCTAAACCCTACACCCTAAACCCTAAACCCAGCCCCGGCCTCATCAGTGCTGTAGAGGAGAGGCAGGGATGCGGCCTGCCTCGGTCCCAAGGGCTCGGGTTTAGGCTTTAAGGTTATATGGGGGGCTTAGGGTTTAGGGTTTTAGGGTTTAGGGTTTAGGGTTTAAGGTTATATGGGGGGTTATATTGGGATAATGAAAAAGATGGAAACTATAGGGATTATAGGGATTATATTGGGGTTATGTTGGGATTATATTGGGGTTATATTGGGATAATGGAAACGAAAATGGACACTACTATAATACTATAATGGGTTTTATATACATATATATATATACAGGGTTGTTTTTAAGCGCTCCTTTTGATCCTCTGCAGGAACAAAGGCCAATTTGGCCGAGCGAGCCTCAGCTTAACTCAGCACTAAAGACAGGGTTTAGGGTTTAGGGTTCAGGCTGTATAGGGTGTGGGGTTCCGGGTTTGGGGTGTAGGTTTAGGGCTCAGAGTTTAGTGTGCAGGGTTTAGGGTAAGCCGAAGGAAAAAATGGAAAAATGATTGAAAGAAAATTGGAAAGACTGACTTGCAACGTATACACGGCTAGATCAAGATTATGGAGGGATATCTTTACCCCAAGAATGGACAATCTAAGGGAAAACAAACTGGAAAATTAAATGGAAGAGGGATATACATCGGGCTTCTTGGTTTGCAGTTAGAATACTGGAGACTCAAATGGGAAATAAATGGAAACCTCAGGTCCCTTTAGCTGACTATACAAGGCTTAGGGTGAAGGGGTTAGGAAACAGCATAACTACTACTAGCCCTTAACTGTTGCAATTAAAGGACTGGGCGAACTTGGGGTAGCGCAGGGTTTCTTCCCATCAACAGTACCGGAGGATCGGGGACATGTGGGCATTTCAAAAGGATCATGGAGGGTCTAGCAAAAGGATTCTATCGGGGGGCTAAGTTGGAAAAACACAAATTTTGGGGTGTCATGTCTAGCACCGAACTGCAGATCTTGGCGTACAAGATACGCTGATTTTTTAGCCGCCAATACCTATTTCAGGAGGGTAGCCCTTTATGAGAGGAGTCTATTGAGAAAGTGTATAAGAAGTTTGTGTGTGGGGGCTGCCGCATGTGCAGATTTCATTCAGCCCCAGAAGCTTTCTTCTTTACCAGGAATGCCGTCAGGGAAAAAATGATGGACCTGAGGTAAAATGTTGCGCGTCGGGGAGGTGAGCTGACGTTGAAATTGAAACGATTGCTGCGATCGTCCCACAGAGACTCCCCGTAGCATAATTTGCAAGGCCCCTTCATTGATTTCAGGCCCCCACAATGCTTAGCTCCCATTGTCACCCTCCCAGCAGAGAACGTAATGCAAAGGTGCACAACAAGCAGTGAGCAGTGCCTTTTTTGCTGGCTCTGTGGCGGAAAATTTGCATGGACGCGGTCTGGAGTAGTCAGCATGTCACGCGTGAAAACAAGTTTGCTGAAAGCATCATCGTCAGAAGCAAATCATGTAGGATTGGGCACGCCTTGAAACCCCCTCACTTAGCCTTCATATCCCGTCATAGTTCTCACCCCTCTTCTGCCTGGGGAACTCACTTTCACCACTGGGCGGTCGTGGCGACTATCTGCTTCTGCAGTCTCTTCGCAACTTTTTCCTAAGTACGAATGCACATTAAGATCCTTGGTACTCATGATTCACGTAATTAACCCTTCATAAACCCTAAACCGATCCACTGCGAGTCATAGCTCAGCGCATCTTGACGCCCTGCTTCTGGAAGAGCGCCTGGCCACCGAAGGAAGAGAAGCCCATCTCCATGGCATTCCACCTATGCGGTTTAGACTTTGTGTCTTCTTGGATGGTAGAGCAAGCATGGGGAGTTATCTTAATTGTCCCGAAATGCTAACATTCTTGTACTTGCACCCTAGACCAAATATAAATAAATGATTCCCAAGGAAACTACAGGTGGTGGTTTTCATAAATGGTGGGACCCCAGTATAGACCCCAAAAGACTATATTGCTTCTTGTACGGACTCCCAAAAGGGTACCCTTAATTTCAGGAAAGCCTCGAATAAGTTCAAAGGAGTGAGTCGGGCCAAGCTCAGTGCCTTTTTGGGGGTCGTACAAGCAAGAGTTACAGTATTTTGGGATCTATATTGGGTTCCCATATTTAGGGAAACTACTACCATCTAAGCGCGTGCTTTGGCTGCTCAGAAGGTTTCCAAATTCCTGATATTCAGCAAGTTCAGTGCCACAAACTGAGGTGTGGGCAAAACCAAGCTATCCGTTCAGTTTGCCTACCCCTAAACTTCGTAATTATTTGAGGCACCCCTTTCTCCCACATCTCTGTTGTCTGCTTGCTAGCCGAGACACTCCGTGGACTTCTTGACAAACATCCGAAGCAGAGTCATCTTCCGCTTCATCTCCTGCGTGAGTTTCACGGAGGATACTCTCGCAGAAGGATGATGTGAAGGCCATCCCGAGATTCGGCAGAAGTAAAGCAAATATTATGTATGAGAGGGGCTATGTAAGGGCTATACAAGACGACAGGGGAATCATGCCCGATTATTGTCAAAAAATGAGCCCTCTGTTGATGAGAAGTGGATACACACTGGAGTGAAGTGAGGCTGTGGGAATGCTTTTGCAATGTGCGGAGACAAAAAATGTTGAGCTGAAGGAGCATGTTATGAGACACTCCTGCTATCTTCGTCTATGTCAACATGTCTAGGAAACTCTCGGATACTATTTGATCATACTTGGGTTTTCCTTCCTACACCTGATTTCCAAAAAAGGAGGCCTTAACATAAAAGCAAATGTACTAGAGTCCATTATAAAACCCTCCAAAACAGCGGCCCTACGCGAACCCCAAGGTATGTTACCCTCCAAGCCTAAACCTCAAACTCCAAAACTCACACCACAAAGCCAAAACCTTAAACTCTTAACCCGCCTCGGCCGTGTAGCGCAGGTCAGGCACCCAGCAAGCTTTGAGCCCATAGGGGACTGCTGACCTCAGCCATTTGCTTCCCAATGATTATAACCTTATGCAGTCCTTCTTCTATCAACCACAATAACCACAGGACTGATAGTAGGCTCGTCCTGCTATGATTTTGAAAAGCATGTGTGAGCTCTCGTCTAAACTCTTAATCTCCCCTTTAATATCTTTTATAATACTCCCCTATATGATCCTCTATATCCGCCGACCCCAGCTTGATGGGGCGAGCGCGCAGTGAAGCCTTTCTTGCCCTGCGCTTTTCGGCGCACACCCACGCCCTCACCCCCTTTGCACCTAACCGCTCATCCCATCCACCTTCCTCACTACCCAATTTCCCCCAACCTGTCCAACCCCTCCCAAGCCCCCCCCTACCCCGCCCTCCCCCACCCTCCACCCCCGCCCATTGCGTGTTTTGGGGAGGTCTCCCGCTTATTCGCCTCCCCCTCCCATGAACTAGTTACAGTCTTGTTGCTTTTCTATGAATCCATGTACAATTCATGTATACACAGCTGTTTGTGCTATGCCGCATTGTCAAGGTTCTGGAGTAGCGAGTGGCGTGGTGAAAAGAGGACGCCCGCTCACCTGTCCTCTGTACACTGTAGTGAAGTAGTTCACGCTTGGAACAATCTCAACGTGGTACCAGATCTCCTTCCAGGGAGGGTCTGACCATTCGGAGGTACGCAAGTGCACCGAAGCGCAGAGGGCTCGAAAGGAAGAGCTCCCAGCATACCTTAAAAAAGCCATGGCAGATGGTTTTTACACCGACATGCGTGATGAAAACCTCTATCATGAGACGTATACCACGCAGGCAATGTCAACGTATGACATAACTCGGATGAGTCATTTTTCTCAGGAGACGACAAAAGTACCACATGCATTCGATTAGAAGACATCCTTGCTTCAGTATGAAGATGCTATACTATACTATAGACGACTGGACTCCTCAGCGTGTCACATGCAGAGTTGACCTTTGATCACAGGATGTCACTTACCAGCATAATGGCACATCGTGGCATGGATGGAGTTGAGTTGGACGCCGGTACCCTAAGAGATATGTTCATTGAAATGTTTTACAATCCAAGAATAGCAGTTGACAATCCGCTCCTTAACAATGCCGGCCATGGAGGACGAAGGAGCTTCATCGTGATAGACGAAGGAGAATTGGATGGCACCTTTGGTTTCTGGGCTGAAGATGAAGACGTTGGAGCGGAAGGCCTTCTAAACTCATATTAAGATGTTTTGTATACTTATGATGAGCAACATGAATCCTGGTGTCAGCGTGGCGTTGCTTTCAAGGCCGCCAATCGAGGAAAGGCAAGGGCAAAGGACGCTCAGGAAAAGACCGTCTCAGAGGTCGTGGCGGAAGGACATTCTTCACATCACGTCGCAAGAAGAAGGGTCACTATGAGGAGGAACATGGCCAAGAAGATTGGTATTGGCAAACTGAAGAAGCCTGGCGGTGGCAAGCAAATCTGCCTGGTGATGGTTGGGCAGCAGATTCATCGCAATCATGGGATCAGGAATCAGCCCATGAGCAAGTAGAGAGCTACAAGTCTAAAGGCAAAGGCAAGAAAGGTAAGAAAGGTAAAGATGGTAAGGACAAGAAAAGCAGTTCTAATATAGCTTCGTCGCAACTTGAGGCTCGAGCTGCGGTAGATGTCCCTGCTTTGCCTGCGTCTTTCCTTGCCATGCGTCATGTAGGAAGCCCGGTCCGCACTCGGGAACCGGAACCAAGGTGATCTACAACATCCAACCTACTATGCACCTCCTGAGGACAACGGCTGCAACACACGACCCGGACCCGAGGTTTCCCACACATCCCCTTGCATCCACCTTATTCTCCACAGAATCAGTAGCCCAGAATTGGGCGTAGCCGGAGTAACCTGTCTTGCATTTCTCCCAAAGGTACCACGGATTCGAAAATGCCATTCTAATGGAGGATAGGAACCTTGCATAAGCTTTCGATTCTTCGTCCTTGGCACGAAGGACACCATCTATCTCAGCATAGGCTGTGTCTGGCGGCGCCTTCTTCGCCGCTCGCGGTGTCGCAACGGGTGGTTCAGGAACGGGTTCCTCACACCAATCGAGCCGACGCTTCACAATGTTCAAGATACCTGCGCGGCACATCTGACACGGCGTACGATTACCACGCCATTGAGTGTGCGTCTCAATTGGAATCCTTCATCGAGAAAATGCGCCCAAACCAGGTCTTAGTAAAGAATGCCTGCGCCACTGCTGACGACGACACCACGCCTAGGGGGGGTTGACACCTCCAGCATACACACACTACGCACTCCAACACAACCTTGCTGACCCTCCATCATGCGAAAAGAAGGCCAATGTCTTGGATGGACTCATGGTTCCCATTCAAGGAAGGGTGAAAGATATGCCCCAGTGGCACCCAGGTTCAATTGTCTGGGCAACTTGCTGTGGCCTTGCATGTCCTTTGCCTAATATGAAACCCAAGATCCTAGGAAGTCTCAAAATTGGGGAAACTCTAAAGATAAACGGGCCTCATCGTTGCACATAGGTCCTGCCAAGCACTCCAAACGTTTTACTTGAGGGTAAAGCTTAAGATTGCTGCTAGGCCTGTTTAAGGCTTCGATTTGGCAAAAGGTAAATGTCAGGGTCCAACATGGCAGCGCGGCGACGCTGCTGAGTTTGGGAGTGACACTTCGACAGTTGGAAGGAGAGACTTCCTTTTACTGCACTTCTGGCCGTTCTTAGCTGCCTGATAGGTCGCAGCACACGTATTGATTGAGCGGTCAGAAATACATCCCACGGCTGCCATTTCCAACATGTATTCCCAGTAGTGATCACAAATGGGATGGTCCTCATGAGGTGTACGGAAATCTGAGGATACGTTGAGCCAAGCTTACTTGCCCTGCTAAGACTTCAGGGCAAACCAGTTCAATGCTGCGGGCACCAGGGTTTCCTGCCCCTGAGTAGGCCTTCCCTGGAGAACTTTGAGCAAGCGCGCGTCAACAAAGCTACCAGGAGGCTTGAGTGTTTGACAGTGGCTGCAGAAACGCAGGCAAAAAATCATTAAAAGAAAATGAAGACCATCCTGGGTGAGAAAGATCAGCTCCGTACACATTGGCGTAGTCTGCCAAAGAAAGCTAGAGCTCTCCTAACATGAAGCAAGCAAATCTCTCTACATACTTCAGGAAGAAGATTCACTCCTGTTGTAAGCCAGGTCAATGAAAACTCCCTGTGTTCCATCAGAGATATGAAGGCAGGAGAAGAGTCAGTTTTTCATATTTCCGCTCATGACAGAATCAACAAGATTCTTACAAGCAGCGCTGGCCTTAGCCAAACAATCAGCAAAACAGCGTTCAGCGCGGACATGTGACAAGCCTGCAATAGCACCTGAACAAGCTTCCGCCCAAAGCATTAGCCATGTGAATGGTCTCTGCTGTTCAGGGACACGCATGGTAGAAGCTGTAGTGACAATGTTGTTATCATGCGCACGAATGTGGACATTAGCAACTGAACCTGAAATGTCCTTCCACAAACCTCTCAACATCTGACACGTACCTAACACTTCGTCAACACATACAACTCAGCAACAGTGGCACTCAAGGTAGTCCGCTTGATTGGTGCGAAGAAAACAAGCGAGCCGCAGGCGTCACGACTTCCTTTTTGACGCTGCCTTACGCCGAAAAGCGGCATCTGGAACTCTGAAGATTCGTGGATCGGTCTTCAACAGCCAAAAACGAAGCTCGACGGATTCATTCTTGATTCGGCGACACAGGCTACGCAGCGCCCAGCCCAACAGTCTCCTATAGTCGGCGCAGTAGAAGCTGAAGCACAACGGGAAAATTGGAAACAGGCTTGACACTGAATCCTAGACTGCAACGAATTGGTACTACTTAGCAGGGACCTCAAGGCCAAGTCTTTGAACCTGCGCGGGATAGAGATCTCTTCCTCTACATGGAGTTTTGGGTGACACCAATGCGCTTCTTCCTGATTTTCTCATCAAACACCCAAGCAACTCTTTGCTGAAGCCACGACCAAAAAAACCGACCCCTCCACAACTAGAACTAGTCAATCCCCGACAAGAAAATCAAGCTCCCCGACTTCTGGCGCCAGTCTTGCTAGCGCGTAGAGCAACTTGCCTCTGTAGCTTCACAACCTGACATGCCCAGACAATCTCTATTCGACACTCCTGCCGCCTACCTACACATAGCCAGGTCGGCTTGGCCTCAAAGAACATACTCAGCGCAGACTACCATATCTCATGTAACAGCTAAGCTACCAGACCTTTTCAAACGACGGTGGTTTTGCAATGTTCTTTAAAACTTTCTGGCCTAAATCTACTGACGTTTGAAATGCACTGGGCTTGTCTTCAAGCAACATTTGCAGATATCACTTGTTGTTTGTGCTTCCAAGGCTTGAATCCTGACATGCCCCAGTTCCCATTTCGTGATTTGCAAGGGTTCTATTTCTTTCTCGCCCAAATCTCCTGACGTTTGAAATGCGCTGGGCTTGTTTTAAAGCAACATCTGCAAATACCACAGGTTGCTACCCTTAAAGCACTCTTGAAGCACCTTAAAAATCACTGAAGCACCCTTAAAAAACCACCTCCAAACCTTGAACCACCCTCAAGCCACCTTTAAAACACCCTCAAAACACCCGAAAAGCATGTTTAACAACACTTTCAAGCACCTTTAAAACGCGTTTAGAACACCCTCAAAGCACACCTTTCAAGCACCTTTAAACACCCTCAACAGCCACTAAAACACCCGCAGAGCACCACCCTCAAGCCGCACTTAAACCACCAGTTATCCACCCAAAAAAACACCTATCAAGTATCAAGTGTTCTGAAAGCACCTTCAAAACACCCTCAAAATCCACTAAGACACCCTTGAAGCACCCTTTCCGCCCTCAAGCCGCCCTTAAACCATCAGTCATCAAAGCACCCTTACGACACCCTTAAAACACCCTTAAAAACCTTTACAACACCCTGAAACACACTTACTCAAGCACATTTACAACACCCTTGATACACCTTTAAAGCACCTTTAAAACACGCGTAAAAGCCACTAACACGTTTAAAGCACCCTTAAACACCCTCAAGCCACCCTTAAACCACCAGTAAGCCATTTTGAAAAACGCTTAAGCCACCCTAAAAGCACCCTTAAAACACCTTTGAAACACCTTTAAAACACCCTTTAAGCACCCTTACGGCACACTTAAATCACCCTTAACATTACAACACCCCAGACCCCAAAAACGGCCTTACAACACCCTTAAAACACCCTTGAAGCACACGCGGTCATGAAGCCTCAATCTCAAGCAACCGTCTTCACAAAGCGACGCTGGTGTTTGGCGTGGAAAGACTTCTTCTACTTGGCCTCTGCATCCTCCCGCCTTTGTTCGAGAAGGCGCCCTCCACGAATGTCCCGGGCCAGCCGCAAGTCCTTCCTTGAAACGGTTTCTGCCCGGCCGGCATGGCGAGCGTAGACGCCTATCGGAGTAGAGACTGCGCACAAACTCTTCACACGCATATTACGCAACAACTCGAGCGCCCATCGTCATCTTTGGTGGAGCGGGCATGCTGCCGTCAGCCTCGCGAATCGCTTTCAAGACTTCCTTGAGCAGCCTTTCAAATGAGCCCTCCTGATGGCAAAGCCTACCTTCGGCTTCCGCTGCTGAGGCACACTACGACCCCTTGGCACATTGTTCTTGCCCCTGTATTGAGAATCACACGGTCGGACTTGCCTTCGCAAGGAAACAAGGCATTCGCTTTTGCTTCGGCCAGCCTTTACGGCAGACTTGTCAAGCGGGGTGTCCACGGGCAGGTCATCTACGGCGGCCGCCAAGTCCAACGCAGTCTCGGGTGGCTCGTCGATTACGCCAACGCCCTTTCTTTCATCATCTTCATCGCCACTCTCCGGAAGGTCCCGGAGAAAACAACGCCAACATCAGCACCCAGATTGCAAAACAAGAGAAGAACTGCAATGTCCTGGCGTGGGCGCTTCTTAGAAAAGTTGGGAGGCTTCCTCAGCCGCAGGGTGTGTTCCGAACACAAGCTCTGCAAAATGGCCGGTCAGGCCTGTTGATCGAAGATGGTGGTTCATCAGCTTGAGCGCTCATCTCCTGAAGAAAACTGGCGTGAGCGCTCAGGCCCGCGCGCAATGGGCGCGCCGAACAGAAGCTCTACACGATGGCCACGCGCGTCTCCCGAAGACAACACTGCCAACACCAATGCCCGCCGTAAAAAAACAAAAGAAGAACGGCAATGTCCTGGCGCGCACGCTTCTTAGAAGCCTTGGCGGGTTTCTCAGGCCTGCGCGCAGAGGGTAAGCTCTGCAAGATGGCCACCCAGACCTTGATCGTTCGTTTCCTGAAGACAACAACGCCAACGACAATACCGGTGTCTCTGCGTAGTGCCACGCCTGTCTGGCGCACAATTCCGCCCAATGAGCTCTGGGCCATCCTCTCCTAAACCCTGACCCCACCACGCCGCCCCTGTAAAGAAAAGATTTCGTGAAACAGTGACTGAACGGTCTCAACCAATCAGTGCCTGAGTGGATTGGTTGAATTTCAATGCTTGATGTGAGTGGCTGAAGGGAAGCAAGCAAGTGGGTGTTGAATGGTGTTGTGTAGTTGGATGAGTTTCGCGGAGTGAACGCTCCTCTCCAAACAACTCTCTGGTGCTCTAATATGACCAAACAATTTCAATTGCGCCTTGTGGATGTGATGTGTGAGGGGTGGCTGCAGGGATTGCTCGCGCAACTGCCCGTTGTAGGTGAGGGGCTGGTTCGCGTAAAACGTTGCAGGAACCCTGTGCATTTTACGGGGGGGTCTGTGAATGGAATGCTTCGATTCTGCGGAGATCTGGCCGCCGACTCCATACCATACACAATCATGGGGACGAACACGGCATTGCATATGCGCGGTTTCCAATGAAGCGATAGTCCCGTATGTCTCCAAAAGTGGCGCAAGGCGTTGAAGTGTTTCCTTGCCTTATGCAATCGTTCTGTAACATCCTTCCGCGTCACCCGCTGTTCCGTGAGAGGAAAATGCCCAGGTACTTTGCGTGTTTGACTTCCTTGACCTTCTTCTCGCCGCGTTGGTTGCGAACCGAGTTCTGTGAGGATGGTAACTTGAGCAATAATTTGCCCCAATTGAACTAGTGATTACTGTGAGACGCGATCGCCTCAACCATTTCCAACAATTGCTCCGCCCTTTCCGCCGTGCCCGCCACCAGGGCTGCATCGTCCGCGTACGCGAGGTCGTAGAACGGAGTTTGCTGGCTGAAGACCCTGGCCCAAGGCATAAGGCCTCCGTTCTCCAGCTACTGCTGGTCCACATAGTGGGTTTTATAAGTAGGCTCAGGAATGCTCAAGACTTCAGCTCTGTGAGTAACCTGGGCCTGATCATTGACAAAGAGAAAACATACCTTCTTATGAAAAACCATGGAATCTAAGAAATTTAGGAGGGCCCATAACAGGTCTCCAAGCACACTTTGTGACCTTCCTTGCGGTCGAGGCATGGGCCACATCGGGATAATCGTTGATAGACCCTCCATTGGATCCCAGTGGATTTCGAAACATGTCAACAATCATTGGGCTCGTGGGGGCTCGGGCTCGGGGCCGCGGTCTCGTAACTGTCATCGCTTTTGGACCCTCGGAACCTCTTAGAGTTTGAAACATGTCAACAGTCACGGATCGTGGGGGTCGGGGCCGCAATCCTCGTAACTGTCATCGCCTTTGGACACTCGGATCCTCTCGGAGTTTGAAACATGTCAGCAGTCACGGATCGTGGGGGTCGGGGCCGCAATCCTCGTAACTGTCATCGCCTTTGGTCTTCTCGCTTCGAGGGCTGCCTGTAGTACCTGAATTTGCCTTTCGTAATCGACCGACATTTGCTGCACATGCGGTGAGTGCATCGCCTTCAAAGCCGCTCTACCAATCATGTCGGCTCGTAGCTTAAGATTCCACAAGCGATGTTCATCGGTAGTCATCGGGCGGTACTCAGCTGGATGGCCACGTGGCTACCTCGTTGGCTTACACCCCCTACTACCGGACCAGTAAAAAACATATCAGCACCCTCGGGATTACTCGAGCCAATCATTTCAGGCTGAGTGGTCCTCGGCCAGTTGGCAGAGTCCTGACGTGGAACGATGCAGAGCTCCTCCAAAGCTCGCAAGACCACTCACTGACGGTCGACCTGACTGAATAGAGGCCGTTACCTCGAAACCCCTATCAACCAAAGCATCACCCGCCCCAGCTGAACCCACAGGATGAGGCATATTACTACTACTCACCCTAATATTTTCAGGCAAGACTCCGCCAGAGTCTGCACAGTGACCATCAACGGTCACAACGGGGCGTGAGGCCTAACCGGGATTACCGAGGTAACCAGGGCCAACATTACCAGCGGAACACCTATTACCTACAGGATTTCCCACCCCACACTGATACGCCCCTGGGTGCGGCGTGCACATACCGCTTATCCCATTAACCAACTGTCCGATATTACCTTCGGACTGACACTGCGCACCTACCACACACGGTGCCGAAGCCTGGCCATAAGCTTCATTACCAATAGGTGACGCAAGATGTTGTAACACTGAGATACACCCAGCATCCTCAAAATTCGAACCTGCAAGAACCTCCAGAAGCGGGGAACCAGGTCCGTTTGACACATACTGAAGCTGGTTGAGCAAAGCTGCACGCTCACCCAAACCACCGCTTCCACTAGCATTACGCCCAGAGAACTGCGCAACATTCCCGGCTGCTAGTACCTTACAGTGTGGGTCACCTCCCACTGGAATACCACCAACTGAGGGTGGTAACAAAACGTAACCGGTGCAGCCTTGTCTGGTCCGGCCGTCCCCTTCAACAGACCTGACTCCACTTGGATTGCCGTGATCGGCAGGTAGTACGTACCCAACAGGAACTGCACGAGCGCCCTCCGCCAAAGGACCACCCATGCCTGGAGTACCACTACAATTCATAAGGCCGTGACTTACTGTATCACGACCTTCGTGCCTCAAGGCGCAGGAACTACCGACTCCCATACTGGGAAGATCTGCATATTGCTGCGCTGAGAGCGCATTAACTTGCGAACGTGGTTGTCCAGGGCTTCTGCCAGAAGCTCCAGAAATGGAACGACCCTGAGGGCTTACCCTTAGCTGTGGACCTTCCCGGCGTTTAGGACCGTTTGCCCCACCGCTCTGAGGAGAAGCGCAACGTGCCTGCAATTGGGCTCATCACCTGCTGACACTGGGGTATGCACACAAGTGGGGCACTTAACTTGCGGTGGGACGCAAACCTCGCAGTCCTTTTTTCCTATGGCGCGGGATGAGGTATCTACGCTCTTAGTACGAGAGAAAAGACACAACAAGAACGACAATGAATTTAAAAACTGAATATGTACATACTACCTTTGCACAAAGTACATGCGCATCTCTCCGGTCCAAGACAGCCACGGGCACGCATACGTGCGATACATGCAGCACATGCACTCCTGTTCATGTACATGCAGATACAACAACTACGCTCAACACGGCAACACGCCACTCAGAGGCGGCGAACTCACCACTCATAGGCGGCGAACAAACCAACAACAACAGACATGTCTAAACACTTCTTCACAGCGAGGATCAGTTCAGTCGAAAGTTTCGGCAACCAGCATGTCATGCAAGGAAATCACACCTAACTCATCGAAGCCCAACAAATTATGAAGATCAACAAGATCAACCCTCAGCAGGTCCAGCCCCGCCGCCCCCTCCCCGCAAGCCTCCCCCACACGGCTAATTTATGTTTAGTAGGTTCGATTCCGTTGGAACCTCCGCATGCCAAACCGGGCGTCGGCTTTCCCCCCTCCCTTCTCCCCCTGATGCCCCTCTGTCCGTCCCCTCCCTCCCCCTTCCCCCAAGCCTCCTGCTTACGTCGACGAGGCTCTGAGAGCAAGTACCGCGCACGGCGAACATGCGGGAACCCAGAATTCTCGCCATGCTGCATGCTCTCTTCCGCTCGCGGTGCTCTTGCTGGTGTATATAACGTCTCAACGGCCAGAACCCAGACCATCTGCCCCGGTTTCCAACCCAAACTCATCCGCTCAAGAGGCTTCACGGGTCGGTGGAGTGGCGGCAGCCATTTGATAACCCCCTTTAAGGGGTTTAGACTCTGGCTCATGTAGCGGCAAAGAGATCAAGCGTATTCAATATAAATTAACGTACTAGCTCCGGGCAGTCACAAAACATGATCCAAAGCGTTCCAAAACGACCCAGCGACTGCCTGAGGGGGAACTGACACACGGGACCTTCGGAGATGGACTTGGCATCGAAAATAAGGACGGAGCTCTTGTCCTCCTTGCCATCAAAGCTGACTGTAATCAGATATCCATCTTCCTCTCCGTCCAGGTCTTCTTTGGGAACAAATAAAGGCTCTCCCACGAACTCGTAGGATCCCCCTAGCCATTCATCGACGTCACCCGACTCCACGTCAATCTTGGCGATGCCGCTGTAAGGGCCGACATCACCCTGTGCCACTGCGGCAAACACAAACCGGTGCTTCTTGCCAGTCAGGGCTGGGTTCACTGAGGCAAAGCCCAGGTGCTTGTCACAAAGTGTCTTTTTGGTGAAGGTTCCATTGCTGAGGTCAACCTCGTAGCGCTCCAGCGAGCGCTTGGGGGCCTGGCAGGGATCCTTGGTCTGAAGGGACCCGGGACCTCGTAACACTTGTAACTCGTCAGAGCAGAAGTCGCTGGGTTCTTGCTGAAGTACTACTAAACATTATCATGTTTCATCTACATGGGGCCCATGTATGCATAAAAATCTAGGATGTTGTTCAACTGTTGTTCAAGAAGAACCTAGATTGAAAAAGAGTTTCCAATCACAGTTTCAGGAGCCTGGACCTCCCAACGCGGTGCAGACTCCACCTTGCCCAGCTCCCAGCGGGTGGCAGTCACCATGTCCACCACCACGCGCCCACCGTCCTGCACGAGCTATGGTGGAAGCTCTTTGTGCGAGTACGATGCCTGAAGAAGTCCCTCGCAACATGTTGCGACTCTTGAGAAACCCAGAATGCCCGCAACAAACCTCTGGCTTCTTGCACGGGGTGACCCCTTGCAAGTATGCCTACGCTGGACAATTCATGGTAGCCCGCGCTGCAGCAGTCAAGCCCTTCAGCCATCTACTGTACCGGCGTAAACGCAACTGAGTCCTCGAACGCGTTCGCGAACTCCTCGCACACCAGTGCGTCTACGGGCACTGTGACTTCCTGCTCATCCCTGCGCAGGCGCGTGGCAAAGATGAGCTCACCCTTCCCGGAAGGATCGAAGTCCAAGACTTCGGAGAAGGTCTTGCCGAAGGCGGCACCAATGCCGTCCACCTGTCAACAAACAGCGTCTAAGCGTGTGTAAAAGAGGGATTTGTTGAGGTTATGTTGGGACTATATGGTGTATTAGGGATATATTATATTGAGATAATGGAAAATAAAATGGACGCTACTGTATATCATATAACAAGCAGAAGTCTTGTTGCCTTCAGCGGCGGCTTGGCCAGGACCAGCCATTTGGGGGTGATGGCGAAGTCTGCGAAGCGCGTGAAGCCGCCCACCGAGAACTCCCGCGGCTTCGGGTACCGCGGTCTCCAGGCGCCCGGGGCAAACTCCATGTACTTCACCGTGGTTTGCAGGGCGGATGGCACCTGATCGATGAAGGCAAGGCAGCCCTCAGTGCCACAAACCTTGGGGCAGGAGCCAAAGCCCGTTTCGCTGTCTAGAGCCCCATCCAAATTCCAGGAGCCTTCGTCCTCGTTCCCAAGCACCGTGCCCAGAGTTGCTGGGTCTATCATGAAGGGCTTGGTACCTCCAGCTGTCCCCAAAGCCAATAGCTGGTCCTCCCAAAAGGCCACGCCTGCATTGGCCGTATGCTTGGGGAAGCCTGTCCGGGGATCCAGGCCTGCTCCTCCTTCTGCCGGAGGGGTGCCATAGTAGCCCTTGGCAAAGAGCCGCTTAGCAAACTTGTCTCTTAGCAGGCCCTGAGTTTGAACCAGCCGATGGCGGACGCACACTTGGCCGTCCTCAAAGGTGATTCCGAGGATGAAGCCATCCCCATCCATCTCGTGCAGAACCTGGTTTTCTCCTTCCTTGAACTTGCCTGGTCCATTTCGGAAGTAGGTGCCACGAAGGTCTGCAGGAATCCCTTCAACGTCCATGAAGTAATACCCGTCCTCGAGCTCATCCGCTTCCCGAAACCCTCGCTTCCACGCATCTACGTCAACTGCGGCGCGCAGGGCAACCGCCTTGCTCCGCACACGCCCCGCACCTCAGAGCGACCAGCGTCAAGCAATCCGATCTCTCCACGTGAAAACTTTGAGCTTACGGCAAGTTTGGAGGCTCAGGAGGCGACTAGCTTTCTTGCGGTGCAAGGCGGCCAAGGCCAGTACAGCTGATCCTCCCACCAGGACTGGGTTGCAATGCCCGTGACCAGGGCAAGCTCGGCTCGCTTCACGCCATGTCCGTGCCGATGCTGGAGCTGGAGGCTGCAGAGGCTGCAGAGGCTGCAGAGGCTGCGAGAGCAGTGGCCCAGGCTGCAGGAAGCAAGGGGAGCTCGCCTCCATGGCCGGGTCCAAAGCCCTCCACCTCCCTGGGCCCAACGCTGCGGCGGTCTGCACTGCCGCACCACCCTGCACAAGCTCAGAGAATCTCAGACACGGCGATCACGCAGCTGCATGCTGGATATGCTGGGTGGCTGGCTCCGGGGACACATCCTGTCGCACTTCTTCAATTGGGAAAAGAACCTTTTTGCAGCACTCCTCCTGCAACCCTGCTGGCCTGCACTGTCCACCCAAATCCATGAACTCTGGCAAGATATGGCAAGCATGGTCACAACCTGAAAACTTAAGACGCTCTCTGCCTCTGGTGGCTGAAGAGCCAACGCCAGGAGGCTGAGATGTAGAGCCCTGGGCGCTTGTAGGAGCTTACATACAGCTTCACATGTGCTAATAGTAGGAGGAGAGCACAACCTCTACGTGTTAAAACAAAACATCTCAGCGGCATCCCAGGCCCCTCTGGCTTCGTGACTTGCTGGTGTCTCGTAGGGAGTGAAGGAATGGAAAGAGACTATGGGGGATTGTATACGTGCTACTGCAGGGATCCATTCTGCATTACCTACTAAGGCAGCAGCTCCTTTGATGGCGCCGAGAAGGTTCGAAGCGTTCCATGCCTTGGCATTGGAAGCGCTCTAGTTGTGACACAGAGGCTCACTCCCTGTAGCAAAACATCAAAGGGAAAGATAAATGCCTGCAACATGCTCCCTGGACACTTAATCACATAGCCTTCCAATTAAACTTGGCGCACTTTTTGCATTTGATCCGTTGCCGTGGTCCACTCTCAGCACAAAGGCATCACTTGTGTGTCGTTTGCAGGTAGCTTGGCTCTTCAGTGCTCTCGAGCTCACCTGCAACAGCAAGAGAGGCGACAAATCTCGCAGCCCGATGAATACTCTCGCTTGATACCAATCTTTGGTGTGAGAGCTGCTCTACTACCCCCAGCTTCTTTAGGCCCAGATGCCTTCGGAGGTTATGCCTTTGAGCGTCCTACAATCGGTGAGTCTGTCCGCAATGCTCCTGGGCGAGCAGACAATCAAGAGGTGCACTGGATGGTGGAGCAACCCTGCGAGTCACACGTCGGATACTTCTCTGGGATTCCATGACTGACCCTGGGACCTTGTGTAGTTGATTGCCAATGCCCGTATTGCAGCGACATCTCTAAATACCCTCCTAACAAGCACAAGTGACCCTCAAAAATTCAGATGTGATCCTGAAACCTTCCCCAGCATCCACAAGCTCCTTCACTCATCATCAGCTGCAGCCGCAACATCGGCCGTCCTGGGAAATTTATCCAGGGTCTATCAATGATTTACATTTGGGCAGCCATCCCACTCTAGAACTACACAAGTTGGATTAGAAATGAAGCACTTCTCGTTCAAAAACCCCGATCGCAACCCACGAGCTCAAGGAATGCCACGACTTCCCGCGTCACTGCCGAATGCACACAAACCCTGTTGGAGAACGCTTCCATGCGACGGAGGCACAAAGTGTTCATCGCCTCTTCGTTTTCGGGGCGTACCATCTCGACACCCATGTCATCACCTTGCAAAGCTCTCTGCTGCCAACAGAGCGTTCTGAGTTAAGAGTGTTCTGAATTACCGGTTCCCTCTGCGCGTCCTGTACTGGTATGCCCACCTCGGACCCAAATCTACAAGAAAACGTGTGTGTGTGTACCATCCTAATCCATGGGCGCAAAGGTTCACACTCGAATTTTCCATGCAAGGTCTTTCATACATGTCAACGTGTTGTTTACATGAACAATGCAGTGCAGGGGGCAGTGGCCCACTCAAGAGACCACTGCCAACGAAACTGCTCTTAAGTTGGGAAAATATCCAGGCTGATCACCTGGAGGTACCTGCAACAGGTCAGGCCCCTGTGCTGACCAGATTAAGAAAAACCAGGCCCCTGAGCTGGCATATTAGAGCAAACAGTTTTCCGAAGATACACTTTGGAGCATGCATGAAGTCTTCGGCTTGCAATCAGTGCATGAATTTTGGACATGTTGTTTCATCAGTTGCACTCTGTGCATGAGTGCGATGAGCCATGACAATGTTGCAGAATCCGCATGCTTGATCAGCCGAGTTTTCTGCATTGGAAAACAGCAAATAATTTGATTTGGGAGTTTGGGCAAGCAGGAGCACCTACTTCAGAGCAAAAATTTTCATAATATTGAGTTTCATCACATCAAAACCAGTCAAAGTGTGCATCAGCGGCTTTCCGTTAAAGGCGCCGTGGTGGTCCTGCGGGGCAGTTCACCCAGGGTCCTAGTTAAGGCAATTTTTATAACTCACGCTTTTCAACAGTCCAGACCTGTGACGGACTGGGCGGGGTGCTCAACACGTTCAAGCTTTGACAGCTACACTACTGATTGTGCTTTTGCTTGCCGCAAAATTTCGTCCGCAGATTGTGCACGAAGGCAGGTTGGGTGGAGCGCTTTTGTTTGCTGATTTGGCCGCTGGCCAGATAATTTACCTCTTGCCTTCGCTTGTTTTTTCCCTCTGTCAGGAATGCATACGCATGTGCCATGAGTGCAAGCGAGGTGAGTGTACTCTTTTGCAGTAAAGTGCTAATCTGGCCTATGAAGCTCAATTCGAACACCAGCTGTTCCAACATTTAGCTTCACTTTGTTTTCCGTACTCCCGGCAAATTTGTGGAGATGGATCCATTTACGCTGCTGGCCAACCAGCTGCAGGCTCCATTGGGAGCTCAGTTCCCTGTGCTGGGAACCATGCAAAGCATACAAAGTATGCAAACGGGCTTTGTGCCAACAGTACCGTCTGCGCAGCAGACGGCCATCCAGCATCCATTGCTGGCAACGACTCCGATGGCATCAGCCCCGCTGAATCCACTGGCCACGGTGACGGCAACTGTGGGAGGACCAGCATCCTCCCAAGCACAAGCGCTGGCTGCCATGACGGCAGGTACGGGAGGACCATCCCCATCCCAGGCGCAGCTCTGTGGGCAGCAGGGCCACTGAACAGCTTCTTCACAAGACTCCCCAACCCACACCCAACACAATGCATTTCGCCTGGACTCAATCTTCACACATTCCATAATCCTGACCTCTTCACTAACACCAGCCACACTCCCCACATGATGAGCGCACCAGCCACCACAGCATTGCCAACATTTGGGCAGGCGCAGCCACCAGCACACACTCTGCCATCACGTGGGCCATTGGAGCTAACGCAGGCCAATTATCCATGACTTACACCGCGGCAGCTGGCTGTGTTAGCTCAGCTGGAGCTACAGGATCAACAGGCTTTGCGCAACAGCGCACAGGGCTTCCTGCAAACACCAGGTGTCCAGGCACCACAAAAATCCCGACTGGGGGCCCAACAAGCAACGCCGACACCACGTCAGCATCCACAACACAGGATCCACGAGGACAGCACAGAGACAGGCCCAGACGCACTACGCGGTCCTCCAGAAGCTGCAGGGGCAGCGGCAGGCGGCACAGCGACCGTCACAGACACAGCAGGCGATCGAGGAGCAGAAGACATCACGAACAAGCAACCAAGCAGCCACAGGAGCGTCGTCCACATCAGCGCGTTCTGCAAGACCCCGCGCCCGGGGTAATCATCCTTCGCAATCAGTCGCAGTTGGGCCTAGCGGCCTAGCAGCTATCGCAACGGCGGCCCCAAACAAGGAGCTCTCGCAATCCCACGCCACCACCACCACCTCCAAGACGCACTCCACCACCCGCATCAACACAGTTCAACACACAATTCTACCAATCCCCACACCGGTATCAACACGACACGCAGCCCTTGCAACCCACACGTTTCAGGCCATCCAACTTCTCAGTGGACATCAGCAACGCCAACCCACCACCACCACAGACGATGGTGGCACCTACAGTCAGGATCGGCCGAAGCCCCAAGGCTCCAAGATTTCTGAGTCTCACCAACTCGCCACAACACTGGCAGAGATGGGCACAGGCAGCGGCACACCTGACGCCACGCGCCGCACAGATTCAAGTCCTGTTCACACCATGGATGGGGCATGCGTCCTGAGGAAACTGGCAGCCAATATGAATGTGTGGCGCGTGGAACCAGCCCCTCCGGGCTGCTGGGAATAGTGTCGGACGATCTGCACAGGACCTGACAGTGGAAGGCACCGAAAGGCCCCCACCACAGCGGTGTACGGCAGCCACACCTGGACGTTTGTTTGCAGACGGTCCTGGCGTGGCCAAAGGCGTAGGCTCACGGGCTGGCGGGTACGCGGCACCATCAACTCCAAAGTCCAACGCTACAAGTGCGATTTCCGAGACACCCGCAAGGAGCACGCCATCGTCAGCCGCAGAGGAGCGGTCAGAGCCCCGGAGAGATGGGGACTCCACGCTGGCCACCTCACCATCAAGGGCATCGCTATCTTCGCTCCCTAAAGAGGACGCGCGAATCAACTATCACAACGGCATCAAACAATTTTGAGCGACGCCAGCCATATGTGTTCTGTATAGGTCACCGCATTTAGGGCACTTTGCCTTCCTTTGTGTTCTCCCCATGTACCGTGTTTCTTGTCAAGGTTCAGGTTCAAGCAAGCCCCGTTCATTACATAAAGCGCCATGATGGAACGCTACAGCGACTGTGACGTCATGCCACTTTTGTCTGGCACCAGATTCAGCGACTTGTCCAACGATGAGCTTGAGCACCTCATCAAAATTCTCAACTCCCTCATCCAGCATTTAGAAGACATCATTCAGCGCAGGAGAGAAGAGACTGAATGGGCAGCCCGCAGCCAAAGAAGACTTCATCCAGTCCCATGTCATCAACGACGCAATCATTGTCACCGTCCATGTGAATATGTGATTCACAGCGAAGCCAACTACGACTACCACATGACACAGGGTTGGCACCGTTGCAGCGCACACTGGTATGAGCACTAGACCCAACGTTCTTTGCTGCGAGAACCTAAACGATTCAAGTGTTTTGGAGTTTTGTGACGCTACACGCATGACATGTGCTGCGTGTGAGCCTTCACTCCCTCCATGAAGCTAAATCAATGGTTTGCTTGCTTGCCAGTTCTGTCTGAGCTCAAGGTCTGCTCATGTCTATGTGACTTGCAGAGACACGCAGTCACAACCCGGCCCCTTTGCTCGTCCCATCGGACCAATGGGATTTGCAATCAACACATCCTTGTCACAACAAGGAACAACCCCCCCCCGCCGGGGAGCTTCTCCCCACCCATGTCCCCTCCCTCACTTCGCCCAACCCCATCACCCTCAACCTCTCCACTCCACCACACCACACCACCTCGTAGCCGCATAGCCGGGCCCGACAACAAGACCTTTGAAGAAGATGCGCAGCATTGGGACGCCACCTCCAAATTCGGCATCAAGCTGAAAAAAACAATCGACACCATACACCCAAAAGGCAGGCATTGCAGGCTGCCCCATCGAGCAAGCGCCTTTACTTGCCATTTTGAGACATGGATGGGAATCCTATTGGCTTAGATACTTATCAGGCGGACAAGAAATGTGTCCGGTGATGACCAAAAGCATTTCCGACGCAGTCCTCATGTCCGAAGTGCTGGGACAGCTCAGACACGGAAGAATCAACACAGACACTGCAGCAAGCGCTTTTGCTTGGGAGAACAGCCTGTCAATGGACAGAGCCAAAGCCGTCAAGGCTTTAGCAAAGGACATATGCGACTACATGGAATGGAGGGACCGATTGAAAGGAGAAGCGTGGCAAGCAACGCAAGCCAGCGGCAGCCCCTTCACCTTTACATGGTCAAGATCCAGCAGCAGCCCACCGCATCACGCAGCTGGAAAGCCAGTTGGCGAAAGCCAACGAGCAGATACATCAGCTCAAGCCCGGCTTGAACCAAAGCCGGAAGGCAGTTGATCCAAGAGTTAAAGAAAATTAACTCCTGAGTTAATTGCCCGGGCCCGGCACCTTGGCAACCCCCTACATCCAGAACAATTAAATCCTGATTTAATTGTTCTATTGCGTCGTGCAGCGCCTTCCCCATGCGCCTCACGTGCACAATTAAATCATGATTTAATTGTGCACCCTGGGGA